>CM042752.1:24964705-24970508 GCA_022496165.2 Catalaphyllia jardinei | reverse complement strand
TATTACTATTACTATTATTATTACTATTACTATTACTATTACTATTACTATTACTATTACTACTATTACTACTGCTATTGCTATTGCTATTATTATTGTTATTATTATTATTATTGCTATTATTCATTAATTTGTATGAACTACTTGATTTTGACTTTTTAATTTACAGTGCATAATTATTATTATAGAACTGTTGAATAAAGTTGGTTTTTCGCTATTATTATTGTTATTATTATTATTATTATTATTATTATTATTAAAATCGAAAGCCAGCTTTTCTTTTCCAATCTGGCCGATTCTCATTTGAACGTGGATTGTTTGGATTCCAATCTAAGATGGTTTGCCCTTATATGGAACAGGAAATCTTATTTCTAATCGCAAAATCCGGAAAGGAACTGTATCATGTTATGGTCCGAATTTCTACACTCCTCAATTCCTAACAAGTTTCGTTCACAACGCATAGTCCTAAGCCCATAGCGCTTAGGAAACGAGCTTAAAACTTCAAGAGCATCTTGAACCATTTCCATTGGTAATTTTGCTTGGTGCTTTGGTGTTGATATTAATGAAGAGAATCTCGAGTCACCAAAAGTTAATTATTTGTTTACGGCGTCTTTTATGTTCTAAATTAAACTACATGGTTATCAGTGGAACTCCCGTTTCCCTTCATCGAATAATAGCGTTAATATTTCTCTCGAATTAAATACACGAAATAAATCTCTCTTGCCAAACCAAAACGTCGTTGTGCACGTTGACATTTATCCAAAATTGCGATTGAAATGTCGCAATGCAATTCTTAGTCAAGGCACTGAGTTGGTGACTTTTCCCATTTATTAGTATTAGCGTATGTATACGTTTATCGAAAATTAAATTTAGTTTGGCAAGCGTGTACATACAAAAGTTGCAAAATAGTTAATGAGAGAAAACAATTTTCATATCGGCTGAACAGTCGTAACATTCAAATGTAAACACATGGAAAACACAAACAGGGACACATCCGAGCCTAGAAGTAAGTCCGAGTCTAAAAGTAATTCTAGAAGTTTACAACGTCATTAACGATGACGTTGCAACGATTGCCCCAATCCATCCAGGTCCCTTTGAACCGCTTGTTATTAATTCTCTGCCGCCATGATCCATTCAGTACTATGGACTTGAGTTTCTTCCGGTTCTAACACAAAACTAACTTGGCAATATTTGTCTTTTTATTCATCGAAATTAACATGACGAGATTTAAATTTAAGGCCTGTTCGCAATACGCAGGAGAAATTTGAAAATGCGATAATCACGGGTCATTCTCAATTTTTGCTTGAGGAAAACTCAGTCACGTGATTATCATAACGCCACCGGTTTCGAAAACCTACGTTTTCAAAATCGTTTTCCGTGCACACGAAAATGCAAAGCGAGCCAGTTTGAAAAGCGTTTTCGAAAAGCTCCGATATGAGTGGCGGATCATTGAGGACGGTACGCCTAACAGTAGAGCTAAAGCTGTGTTTTCAAATTTCTCACGCGCAGTGCAGATGGGGCCTTGAGGAGAGCTTATGCCACCTGACTTAAAAGTGTGTGCGAGCGTGTGCACACCTTTCGTAATGATCAGAATTCAAGTGGCCGGATTTAGAGTCACAAAAGGAAGCCGCTATTTACCATATTAAAAGACTTGAAGAATAGCTGTTAAGCTCTAATGGATTATTTGAGTGTTGTGGCAAAAAAGAGACAACTTTAAAATCATCGTAGTTTTCCTGCTATGAAAATACATGCTCGGACGTCTTTAGCGCCGCATACTGCAGTGAATATGATATAATTGCTCAGTCGTATTTTATAATTATCGCGTAAATATATAAATAAGGTTCTTTCCTTTTCTTTTATTCACCATCTTTGGAGCTTCGCTCCACTGAATGTTTCCGAAGGTCCCTTGCATTTTCAAAGCATTTTCTTTTAACATATTATAACCTGGAATTCTTGCAGTTAAATTTTGGAAGTATTCTACCCATCACATGCAGTGTGGCTTGCATAAAATTCATTCAAGGCAAACTGATAACAAACAAAAAACATCGCTTAGTCCTTACCCGGTAATGCCACGAAATATCACTAATTTGAACTGGGAAATTAAACAGTTTTCCTTCACAAAGGTTATAGTAAATTAATCCAAAAGGCAAAATATTACCTGCAGAATATTTTCGACAGGGTTTAAAACTTTTCACGAATAATTTCATCTTTCGTCTTCTGCTTGAAATGTAGTCAAGCAGTGCTTTCAGGCGGCAAAGAAACATCTCCTGCACATGGCTAACTGATACAAAATAATTCCACCCACAATTTATATATTTCTGTATTTACTTTACGGTAAACGAAACCATAAACTTAAGCCCTGTTCGCACTACACAAAATTATGTTTCCTTTGCAAAAAATATGGCAACTAGACGCCATTTTTAGTGCATAGGAGTTTTTTCGCCTATTAAAATTTTCCTAAGTGCAACCATAATTAAAAGATGCCATCGATTACCTTTAGAGGCCGTTAACTCTTTTTCAAGCAAGAAAATTATTTGTTTCTTGACATCCCTCCTCCGGATCATCATATTTTGCAACGAATTATATATACTAAGCGTTCCCGACGGTATCATTTTTATTATAACTTCGAACAGGATTAGAAAAAAGAATTTTTATGCGCCCGCCAAACGTGATTTTTCATCGTATTGCGAATGGGGCGGAAATAGTTGCAATTTGACTCACCTTCAAAATTAAATGACAAACTACACTTGTTCGAAACTCAGCAGCTAGCCTGTAATTAGAAGATTTCCTCACCAACGGACTCAACTAAATTCAAAACATCCACTCCCGATTTGAGCTCTGGCGAAATCAAGCATAAACTGGGTCGAAGTCACATTTTCAACCATCTTTGGAGAAAAATGCTTGAAACTTCAATTCAACAAACACGTTTCCATCACAAATGTGTGTTTACAAATCTATTTAATTTATTCTGTGTGGACAAGATTCATGAGTGGCTTCTACACATCTGACAGTTTCCATTATTAATTGATTTTGATGACAACTAGATACTCCGAAGGCGGGGTAAAGCTCTTATGAAAAGGTGTTTTCATTGCAAAAGTATCTTTAAAGCTTTAAGATGCAATTTGCTAGATTCTGTGGGGCTTCCGTGTTTTTTCATCGTTAACCATTCCGAAAACAACTGGATACTTTGGGCAAGTCAAAGGACAGAAAAGCTCTCACACGAAGAAGCTGAGCATTTTTACATTACAAAGGTGTCAGGTTATAAACTTCAGTATTGCTTTCAGCCAACCTCAATTGGTGGTGTCAAACAGGTTTCGATGATCGATTGTTCCACTGGTTTCATACTTAAGGTAAAAGCTAGTGCGGAAATTCGGTTGCATTACTGATGTGTCTAGGGTTTTCAGGTAATTGATTAATTGTAATCGATGCAGTTTTTCCAGGTACTTTTTGTGTAGAAGATTTTTGTCCTAGTAAGCATGCAATTAGACACGTACCTCGAGAACATTTTTATAAAAAGATACGTTGAACACTTTGTGCAGTGTTGAACACTTTGTGCAGTGCGTATCGTAAAGTGGAACCTCACAAAACCAAGCAAGTGATTACTCACGTTACAGCATAAAAACGAGTTGTTGACTTTTTCTTGAGGAAAACAAACTGGCAGTTTAAGAAAGATATTTTTATAATTAAAGCAGTGTTTTTCAGTGAAAACGTTTCTCAAATCAGTTCTCTAACACTAACAAACTTGCAAACCGGCCCCCAAAGAGGAAAAGCCTAAGGATATTACACCAACAATGAACTTTGAAAAGCAATTTCACTTCATTATTGATTCTGCATATTAGAGAACATTCAGGTTAGGAAAAAAGTTTTTCTAAAAGCTAACTATGACTGAATGTAAAGTTATAGCAAAGCTGAACACTGGTGTAGTTATCTCAGTACCGTAGGCAGCTGCCTTGTCTGAGGGCTATTAGAGAGGTTTTGAGCTAAAGCAAAGTTCTAGCAAAGTTGGACATTAGAACATTTCCTAGACGGTGTGACTAACGGGAGGAATTCCTTACCCATCCATGTTCTTACAAAGATCTGGTCTTTAAACTGGGTACAACTCGACCCACAACCTTAGCCTTAATTCATCCTGAATACAAGATAGAAAGAAATGATTCAAAGTGTTGAATGTACAAAATATAACAATTGCTAGTTTTCAATGTCACACCATTCAAAATAGATCGAAATAAAAATCAAAACCGTTCAATGGATTAAGTCCAGAATCTGGGAAAAAATGAAGGTAAATATGCTCTTGAAGCCCCTCGCCAAGATTCAGGCCACAGCAATTTTTCTTAAGCAAGATATGCGGAGAATTGTTTTACCCAATGGAGACACCATGCTGGAACCCATCCGGATGGGCTCCAACATGGCGGACGAAGCGGCTCGTGCAATTTCAGCTTTTTGAAAAACTCACAAGTGCAAATTAAGTCCAAATTGAACTAGAGAAACCATACAATTCCCTATACTAAACGTGGCCTTTTGCGGTTCCTGGCTATATAGATAATATTTTAAATTATATTTCATAGGATTAACACGCTCACTGTATACTGATCAGCAAAAAAAGCCAAAGGAGGAAGTCTCGTTCAGGTTCTCAACCGAGGCGTTAAAGGGAAGTGAACTTCTTTCTTGTAGTGATGAAATGAGATAAAGTGGTGTAAATAGACAGATTTCGATATATTAAAATTCAGCCTAACACAATGATAGTCGACCTCAGCACAAGGCTCTGTGGAACAAACCAATAAACTCTGTAGTGTTAGTTCTTCACAGAGGTGCATTCAAATTTGTCTAGCGAAGGAAAATTTTGCATGGGAGCTTAATATTTGTCACGTTGGTCACATTAACTCTCAAGTTAAAATTCGGTGCATTTTTTAGGCAGAGAGCTGAAATGTTCTGAACGAATCTTCGACAGAGTTTCGGAAATACCCTCTCAACGTTGTGTAACACCACAGTTGCAGGCGTTTCGAAAGGTGATTTCTTCTCGCCTGCATTTACCTTTCATCGTTTAATATTGTGTGTACAGAATTATAAAATGCTTCTTTGTGCGTCCGAGCTTAAACTTTCAAGAAAGGAGCTTATGTATGTAGGTAAAGGAGTGGCAAAGTCCTTGAAAATTGACCATGGGGCTCGCAGTTTCGTTTATTAGCAGTTATGTTTCGAGTTTTTCACCAAGCTGCCCTGCAGTCTCGATTTTATTCAAGGCTAAGAAAGCCTCGACCGATTTGTTTCTGTTTTTATATGACCTTAAATGACGTTTAAACTTCCTGTAACCTTAACTTCTCGAGCTCTTATTTAAATCATTTGAAGTCTTGTAACTGCGGTCTTGATGCAACAAGACGTTATAAAGCTTACCTTGTCAGCTTTAAACATCTTCAGTCGACTTCAGTTTTCCCCAAAGAGTATGATGAGAGCCCAGTTTAATCAGCGTGTGGATATCTCGGTCGTCTTAAGGCAACGCTTTTAGCTGAACAAGAAAAGAGCCAGTTATGTCGGACTTCTTGTCGGCGGTCCAGACTCAAATAGGAAGTTTGATCTAATTTTAAAAAGCGCTTTCTTTTTACTTTGTAAACAGGCTTTTCAATTTATATTCTGTTGCTATGACCCGGCAGGTAGTTCGCAAGCAGCTCAAACAATTTAATTACAAATTCCCCTAAAGAATGGTTTGGATGATGGTAATTATACACAAATGGGTCGTGTTGTCAAATTTAACGCCTCCGCTGTCTGTGGGGTACATTATCAAAACGGGTAGATAAATCAACATTGGTTA
>CM042752.1:24952205-24962205 GCA_022496165.2 Catalaphyllia jardinei | reverse complement strand
GTTGGGCGCGATGATGGCCTGCTTCAACAACAGAGGCAGGATAGCCACGTTTGTCGAAAAACTCGCACATTTCTTCTGATTTTATGGAAAAATCAGAGTTTACACTACAAAGGCGACGAAGTCTAAGAAATTGAGAATAAGGAATGGAATTCTTGACATGTGATGGATGTGAAGATGAATACAACAAATAACTATGAGAATCTGTGGGTTTGTAGTGCACACTGGTGCATAAACCGTTGCCTTCGACAAAAACCTTAATATCTAGAAATGCTAAAGAAGTATCGGAAATTTCCCAGGTATATTTAAGAGCCGGATGAAACGAATTAACAGCAGTTATAAATTGATTGAGTTCCTCTCTGGTGGAGGAAGTGGCGCCGACACAGTCGTCAATGTAGCGACGGTAGAGGTCGGGTTTGGGGCCGTTGTATTGATTGAAAAATTGGTGTTCAATGTAACCTACGAAAAGATTGGCGTAGCTGGGTCCCATTTTGGTACCCATGGCCACACCATTGATTTGTTTATAATAACTGTCGGCGAATGAAAAACAGTTTAGTGTTAAAACTAGTTCAGCCAAGCGGAGCAGTGTTTCCGAGCTTGGTTCCTTAACAGTACGTGAATCAAAAAAATGTTTGAGGGCTAGAAGACCTTCGCCATTAGGGATGACGGTGTAAAGAGATGTAATATCCATAGTGAAAATAAGTTTGTCTTCGCCCAGGAAATTGAAATCGCGAAAAATTTGGAGTGCGTGTTGACTGTCTTTAACATATGACGGTAAAGATCTGACGATAGGTGCCATAATTTTGTCCAAATAGCTAGAAATGAGTTCGGTAGGGCAACTACATGCAGAGACAATAGGTCGGCCTGGGTTGTTAGGTTTGTGAATTTTAGGTAAAAAGTAAATACATGAAGTTCTAGGAGTTGTGATGATGAGATTAGTAGCAGTAGCCGGCAATTCTTGTTTGACTATAAGATCATTAATAGTGCTCTTGACAATTTGTTGGTTAGTGGAAGTGAGATCTTTTTCGACTTTAGCATAAAAGGAGGTGTCAGAAAGTTGCCGCAAAGCTTCTTTTTGGTAGAGGTCGGCCCGCCAAACAACTAAAGCGCCGCCTTTGTCGGCCGCTTTCACAATTATGTCTTTGCGCTTACTAAGATTTTTTAGCGCCGCCCTCTCTTCCGAAGCAAGGTTGGAAAATTTGGTGTTACGATTGAAATTTAGTTTGTTGATCTCATGACGGCATTTATTGATAAAAAAATCTAAAGAGGCAAACTGGCCCTCTGGGGGAGTCCACTTCGATTTTCGAGTCTGGAGTGTCTCGAAAATATCTTTTTCCGAGGTGTTAGAATCATCCTCTTTATCATGGAAAAAGGCTTTAAGTTGTACGCGGCGAAGAAATTTTTCAACATCTTGCTTAACCGAGAATTCGTCAAGTTTTTTGGATATAGGAACAAAATTCAAGCCCTTACTGAGGACGGATTTCTCTGCGTCGGAAAGCGGAAGATTTTCTGGAATAGTAACTACGGTGTTAAGACTTTCAATTGATGAGTCACAAGTATAAGAAGGACCTGTTAATTGTTCAAGTTTATGGGCCTTAATTTGGTGTAAATGGTTAAAAAGTTTAGAATTGACCTCCTGGATTTTGGTGCGAATAGATTGAACTAAGATAGCTGGACAGATTTTGGACAGTTCAGAGCGGCATTGTAGAATTTGTTTGTCGAGGCTGTCACGTTTTTGGCACATAGCTCTGATAGTAATCCTCATAATGTTACGTGAAAACGAATTTTGAGCACACTATTAAGATCACTGATCATTTTACCTGTACCTCAGCCAATGTCATCTACTGTATAACTTGCACCCTTTGCAAAAAGTTATATATCGGCGAAACAGGTAGACGACTAGGCGACCGATTTCGAGAACATCTTCGTGACGTAGAGAAAGACGACAAAAACGCATCTAAACCGGTCGCTAGACACTTTAATCTGCCGAATCATTCTACGCAACATATGACAGTCTGCGGCCTCTCCCTACATCAAGGAAGCACAGAAAGCCGCAAAACTCTAGAACAAAAATTTATTTTTCAAATCGGCACTCTTAATCCTCACGGTATCAACGAACGTTTTTCATTTAACTAATTTATTCTGTTTTTCACGTTGCCAGGCACCAACCAATAGCGTAGCTCCATACTTCTGTATATAAACCACACACAACCCACAATTCCTCGATTCGCTCCGACGAAGGGCTAGCGCTCGAAACGTCAGCTTCTGAATCTCTTTACGGTGGCTAATTCACATTATCAACTCAGTTGATAAAACCAAATTATCTAGTATGAGAAGACCCTAACATGGGGCATTTGAAAACCGTTTTTGGTCCGGTGGATGGGATTTTTTGACTCCTGGAGCTTTTTGCCAACAATGCATTTTTTTTTGGACATTTTGGTCGTTTGGAGGCTCGATCTCGGCCAAATTAGCTTTAACCTGGTCGAAAATGCATATGCAACACGACAGCTAGCCCATCTTGCCACTAGAATCGCGTTTTACGACATTTTGCCGGGCTCGGACGTGCGCAGAAATCAAAATTTTGAGAAGGTGACCTATACGTCTTAAGGCTTTTCGATTTTCTCCTTTCCTTTTCTTTTTGCTGCAGTGATTGACCTTCCTCCCGCAGAAGTTGAGTATAGATGATGCCAATTTTGGTCAAAAGTGATGACGTCAGAAGTGGAAGAAAGGCCAAGCCTCTTCACGGCCGGCACATGAGTCAAGGGGTTAAACAACTAAAAATTCAAAATGTCCGACGCTCGTGGTTGGGGAGAGGGGGTCCTAACGTTACTGTCAAAGGACAACCAAAGTCGACACCGCTGAAAGTTGGGAAAATACAATGTCGTTTACCTTGACATAAATTGATGGGCTCTGACCGGTGGCAAAACCTGCAAAGGTGTTAATACTTTAGTTTTGGGCATATGCAAACTTCGCCATTGTTCCTGAAAATCCCCTACTCGGGACGTTCAATAATTACTTAGCTTTAAAAAAACATTGCTGAACAATGTTTAAGGAGTCTCAGTCTCAGCCATTGAAGTATCCGCTTATTGCAGGTTTTCGTGGAACAGAATGGCTTTATACTGTCCTCGTCCGCTTAACAGAGGTGCCTGCTGATTGCAGGTTTTGTGCAGTAAAATAGCTTGATATTGGTGTCCGTGTCCGCTTGACAGAGGTGTCAGCAGAATGTCGGTTTATTTTACACTAAACGTGGGAAGAAAATTTTAGGATTTCAGCTAATACAGTATGTCTGCCCAATATGGAGTCCGCTTTATACTAGTTTCACTGCATCGTGATTTGTCAATAGCGGGCAGATCAATTACTTGCTGCTGCTAAGGGCTGAGGCAAATAAGGGATGCGCGAGACACGGACAAATCACGATATTTTGCAATAACCGAGTTCAGTAACTGTTTTATCATTTGATCACCAAGTTTGTTTTGATATTAAATCACACGCTGACAGCTAAGGGAAGCGAACTGCAATTTTCCTACAAGAGCGTGAGTAGAATATACGCATGAGTAGACTATTACAGCAAAATACATTTGGACGTAATTACGCATAAGTAAACCATTATTGGCAGTTATTTGCAGGTCACGTAGCGGTCTTTCGGCCAACAAGAGGGAAGGATAAAAATGCTTCGAATGAATAGGATTATTAATTGATTGATCGATTAACAAATTCAGCCTAGCTCTCCGGTATCTCTTAATGTACACGTATGTGTAGTTAACACAGAATATTATACCAAAAACAACCAACTCTGCTTTTTCAATTTTATTTCATTCTCCATCACTGTACAATTTACTCTGTATCTCTTTCATCCGTTTCAGAAAACGACTTTAAGATGTCTTTGAGGCAACTTTGTTAACGACTGTTTAAATTGGACGCCACGAAATATCGATGCGAGCAAAGATCTCCAGCAGTATATTAACAGAGTCGTTTGGTCACACCAATCGTGCGTGACTCGGATGAGTCACACAAGCCAGCCATGTCACTGAGAAGCCAAAGAGATGTCACGCTTCTCCTTGTGTCCTGATGTCATCAATTTTAAGAATCATCTTGACGAGCTGAGTGGCCAGGCTTATCTGCTGCTTCTTACCAATTAACGTTTCGATCACGTGTTGTTCTTTCATATCTGCAAAAAATCAAGGACACCTCAATCAGATAAATACAGTAACTTAGGTTACAGTAATATCAACGCATTGGGAGGGAGGTGCAGTGCATCTCTTAAGCTCAGAACTTCAACCCTGGACAAAACTGTTGAGACATTTTAATAAAATTTTCAAATTCGCGCCATGGTACCATCGTGTCCAAAAGAAACAAATTCGCCCCCCTCCCCACCCCTGGTGCAATGTTGTTTCAGCTTAGCAGCTCAAGCGTGCATTTCTTGTGTTAACGAAAACAACATTGCAATCGGGGAGGTGGGAAACAGTCTTAATTTGCGACAGTAAGCATTTTTGTCAGGGTGAGTGCAAAAAAATAGGTATTCTTGTAATGTATCTCAACAGGTTTTGTCTGAGGTTGTAGCTCAAGCTAAATATGTAATACCAGTGCTGAAATCCAAATGGAAATACGAAAAAATAGCAGATGACGTTTGCGTTCTCCAAGATACACAGAACTTAATTTCCCGTTGCCGTTTTGCAAAGGATGGCAAAGAAACATAAAAAGATTTAATACAAACGTGCAGGTTCTGCTCATTAAGCCCTCTGTTTGTTCTTGCAAGCATCGCTGTTGTGGTTTGCCTAAGCTCCCAGGTGTTTGGAAGAAGACACGTGACTGTGACTCTGGAGTATTAACAGACAAACTGAATCATGCCAACATACCATTAATTCCAGTATCCATGCAATCGACACCAAGTCTAGGATTGCCTTCAGCGACTTGTCTGGATTTAATATCAGCTACAGTTTGAATGGGATTCAATCCAGAATTCTCTGCCAGTGCCAAAGGTATAGCTTCAAGAGCGTCACTGAATGCTCTCATGGCATACTGCTCCAGCGTAGATACCTGAGCAAAGAACAGTCTCACTTACATTTCCGTGCAAATCAAAATGGTCACTACAATAATGTATAATTGTTTCTTTTCCTTTTTTGTTGCGGTGTATAAAAGCAATGTAGTTTTTGATCTTTGTTTGTATACTGTATTGTATTTTTTTAATCGTACTGTATTGTAATTATGTCTTTTTAAAAGCAAAAACAAAATAACAATATTTTAAAAAAATCAAAAGGGTCACATCCGATTTTCATGTCAAGGAACATACTACACTTTCATTCATTTTAAAGGTACATGTATCAGTTTTTGTGAAGAGATGCAAGTACAGTGCCCGGGGGGGGGGGGGTACCCCCATATAGAAAGAACAGGGGTGGTCATATCTTATACAGGTTAAAAACACAGTTTAGCCACATCTTGGAGTGGTCAGCCATGACAAGTCCACAATGGGAGCTTTTGCAGTACCTTATAGAGCACTGAGCCGAATTTAAATTGACAGAAGGTAATGTATTGTTCAAGAAATGGTACCTCTTAGGGGTTAAAAATATTTTGAGCCATACCCACAAAACAAGGTCTTGGTGGGATTCTTTACAAAATTTCTGCTGAACACACCCGTCTATCAAATACGGGGGTGCCCCCTCCCCCCCTCTGGGGTACAGTGTACAGTCTGCAGGGTTTGATCACCAGTAGTGATTTGACAACCGGGATACAACTGCAAGTGGATATAAACTTGACACACTTTTTAATCAACCAAAACTTCTGAATGGAAAGTTCAATGGAAAGTGCCCAGTTTCATATCCAAGTACTACAGGTAAGCAAATCCTACAGAAAAATGACTACCTGCTGTACACTATTTGGATCCCCTGGGACACAACTGCAAGTGGATGTGAATCTTGGATGGGAATCTTGGATGTGGACCTATGATACTTGGATTGCAGAATTTTTGGAAAAGAGGTCAGGCTCACCAGGTACAGTATACCCAAATTTTTCAAAAATGACTTGCTGGGAATTTCTGTTTCATTTGATTTTCCTTCCAGAATTCTAGGAGTTTCCACAATTTTCAGTCAAATTACAGATTGTCTGGACACTTTCCAGGGAAATGTGCATAAAATAACCATCTCCCCCCCCCCCCTTTAATCAGGATGAATGGAAGGTGCTCCTGAATTTAAACCCCACCAATCTTGGGCTCCTACTAAGCTCCTTGTCATTGATATCTGGGCCGGCAAACTTTCAACCTTCCTTTCAAACTACACCAGGTGACCCTTACCTTGTCTGCTTCTTTTGTGACTGCTAATGAGCAAGCCAGCTCTGTCGCTCCTCCACCATACACCACGCGGTCATCACGAACAAGATTCCTTACCACACACAGTGCGTCATGTATGCTTCTTTTAGCCTCTTCTATAATCTGTAAAAGAAAAACAACAAAATAACAACAATGAAACAAAAACATGACAGTCTGCGTGCTACATTGGGTTTCATATTATAATTTACATACTAGGTGCAATGTGATCCAGGGGTCATTTAAAAATGTTGTATGAAAGTAAGCAAAACATACTACATGTAGTTGTTCGGTGGGCTTTAAATAAACAACACTATACGTGTGTATTGTTAAGCATGGAATATACACAGAAAGGACATGCCTACATGTACATGCAAACACACATCTAGCCCTTAACTTTTAATGTGTATTCCAGTTTGAGATTTTGTTTCCCAAATGATATTTAAAACTGATTTGCAAAAAATTGCATATATTTTTCCCCTGGGTTTGGCCTTCATCTTAGTAAGTAGGCAAGTGAATCAAACTTTATTTTAGCCAGGGATTGGACCATTCAGCATCACGGCTCTTATCTAGAGTGGTTATTTATTGGGTATGCAACCAACCCTTTATTTATTTTGGCCAACATCTTATTTAATAATTCATTTATTCATTTATTTCTAGTGGGCATCTTTACATGAAAATGATCAGATGTGCATTCCTAAATTATAAATATGAGAAATAATAAATAATATCTAACTAAGGATATGGCAATTTCTAATAAATGTAAATTCAAAAACGTACAATATGGTAACAAGCAATAATATTATTGATAGATATTTAGCAAATTATTTAGCAAATGTGTTATTACAATCTCTGTTAAGTATATGCATGACCAAAAATATATGTCTTAAGTTGAGCTTTAAAACTATTAACATATCTACTGTACATCTAAAATGTATCTGTGATGCTTAGGTCTGACATTCACTCAACAAAACCTCTTCCTCTCTATGTGTTATGGAAAAGACTGTGCAGCAAGGCAAACCAAGATCAGTTTGACCATTACACTTATTGACCCTTACCATTTTGTTTCCCCCTCGGATAAAGATTGTAACAGCTCGAGAGTTCAGACACTCCTCAATAACCAACATCCGGTCCTTTGTAGTTCCAAAACTGACTTCCTTTACCAGGCCAGCTTTACCAAGCTTCTCTGTTGTCAGCTCTGAAAACCTTGGCACAATTCTTCCACCAGTGGCAATAGCAATAAGCTGGAAACAAGAGTATCTTGCATGAGTTTGCATTCAAGAGTAGATGGTCATGATTTATATGCAATAAAATCAGCTTCTGAATGCGATGAGCATTAACTGACAGCAATGATTTTTACATTAATATAGGTAAGAAAGGTATATAAGTTTAAGCAAACCAAGGACTGTCTCTCACATCATTTACTTGGTATCATTTGTGTACAGTAAGGAGCTGAAATTTCAGGAAATGAAGAAGCCTACAAAAGATGGATTTTCTGATTTTCTCCTAATTTCCATGTCCTGTAGTCATCATCATTAACAGTGAAAAATACATTCCTTTAGATAACCGAAATTAAAAAAACTGTAGTTAATACACTGTCAACATACCTCGATTTCTGGTCCACCAACCCATCTCACTGCTGGAAGCTCATTTTGTAACAAAAGATGGTTGGCCTCATCATCAAATCCCCATTGACAGATTGCCAAATTAGCACCAGTGTCCTTCACTTGTTTCACCATCTGTTCAAACTTCTCTTTCTCATAGTCTCTCAGCTTTTGATAGTCTTCCACAGAAGCAACATCCAACTTATGCTTAGTTTTTGGCTTGGGTGGCTCGAACGGGCAAGTTAAGATAGCAAGTTTGGCATCTTTAATGACCTGTTGGTCGCACAAACAAGAACATACATGTATTGTAAGTTGATTTTCCTTCGGCAGCCATATTACTGTATTTTCTCTAGTCAACAAAAGTTTTTGTACTTTTTTTAAATTGACAAATTTTTTATAACTTGTTTGCAATTTTTTCAAATTAAAATAAGTACTAGAGAGCCTCACACAGCAACAGAGCTTGTCAACTTGCTTTACTTTCTCTGGCCAGGATGTGGCTTGGCTGGGAGACACTAAGTTAATTTGTACAGTTGGCTGGGTAGATGCTCTTCATAAAGTGTCTTCTAGCTTATATTTGCTACGTCAGGTTCAAATTTGGTGAATATGTACGATCAGCTACCTTGCATGATAAAGTTGTGATTTATAACTTATGCAAAAATTTTCAATATTGGAAAAGAGTTATTTGTCATCTGATTCCCATATAAAAACTGTAATTTCTGACTGCTTTGTCTTCACAGATAGCTAGATGGCATTGGAAACCATAATTAAGCCTACATTATTTTAATTAATTTTGTTTTATTTTGGAGCTCACAGATTTAAAGTTAAATCAAAGAAACAGCTCTACTTGGATCAAAATACAGAACTCTTCCACAGTTGAAATGCATGAAAACATCTCAACAATAGCACACACCTTTGGCATTTGAGGATGGCTCATATCCTTGTCCACAACAACTCCTTTGACTAACATCGTATCATCTAGTTTTCCACCTTCCTTTCCTTCCATCTTGATTAATTCAAAGTCAACATCCTTTCTGTCTAAGTCTGCTACAGATAACACAGCTTCTACTGCAATCTCTGCCAGCTTCCTATGACATCTGCTGACACTGAAAGGAAAATATATACATCTTTATAAAATAACTGAGCTACTATGTGCACTCTCATTGGTCGATAGGTGTGTTTAGATGTTTAGCATGTAAACATGGTTATGATATTTCAGATTTGCTTGTCTTTCAAATTTAAGAATTATGCTATAAAAGCAATCGTCACTTTTTCCGTGTTTACAGAGCCTCACTCTGATTCTTGAAAGCTATGCTGTGTCAAATTCTCCCAACCCTCCTTGTGTTAGATGAGGTTATGTCAACAAGGAAATTTAAGTGCTCTATTGCTTAAACATAAGTATAAATTTGGCTGAGACATCATACATTTACCACTAGACATACAAGCAGAGAAGTCTCAGGGTAGGGTATGTATTTATTTTAATTAAATCTATAACTCATCATCTTTGGTTGCAAAAATATTTAGCAATGACATCATCGTTTCTATTGACTGCTACATGTAAAGTGTATATGAAATAATTCACATTTGAACTGCGGTTATAGATGCAAGTGAAGTATGATGATCGCAGTAAAGTTTTCAATTTAAGCAATTGGAAAGAAGAAGCCTGAAAAAAAAAATCAAGGCTTCAACCGGATTCGAACCCATGACCTCCGCGATACCGGTGCGATGCTCTACCAACTGAGCTATGAAGCCACACATTGGGAGCAAGGTCAATTTAAAGAGTTCATATCTCCCGTAAGGAGTGAAATGATGTGAAGTGTATATGAAATAATTCACATTTGAACTGCGGTTATAGATGCAAGTGAAGTATGATCATCGCAGTAAATTTTTCAATTTAAGCAATTGGAAAGAAGCCTGAAAAAAATCAGAGCTTCAACCGGATTCGAACCCATGACCTCCGCGATACTGGTGCGATGCTCCAACAACTGAGCTATGAAGCCACACATTGGGAGTAAGGTCAATTTAATGAGTTCATATCTCTCGTAAGGAGTGAAATGATGTAAAGTGTATATGAAATAATTCACATTTGAACTGCGGTTATAGA
>CM042752.1:24931356-24952195 GCA_022496165.2 Catalaphyllia jardinei | reverse complement strand
GCTTCAACCGGATTCGAACCCATGACCTCCGCGATACCGGTGCGATGTAGTCAGTGAATGAGCAACGCCCTGATTGCCCCACATACAAAATTAACAATTGAAAATGATTTATGAACAGTTTTACAATGTATAGTATTTCTAACACTCTTGAACCTGAATTCCTTTGATTGTTATCATAACTTTGTTTAACACTGAAATTATGTATGGTTATGGACAGATACTACAGTTTGTGTACTTACATTTTTGATCCCAGTGTTGTCATAGCAGTCTGAATGAGGGATTCTGGGTTGTTTCTATCAATGGGAAAGCTATCGCATATCTTATCAAGCTGCTCATTGGCTATTCTGGCGGCTAGTTCATAACCATCGGCAATTCTTATTGGATGGATACCCCAGTCCAACAGCTGTTCAGCTTGTTCCAGAAGAGCTCCAGCAAGAACTAAAGAAATGGAACAACAGTAAATCACAACACAATGCCACATTATTGTTCTCTTTAACTGCTGTTTTCTGCAGTGTTCAGAGGAAGTAACACTCGTTGCACATGGATGGAAGTGACAATGATTTATCATGACCAAACAAAATGAATAACTTAATTTGAGTGTCAAGTGTATGTAGCATTGTTGGGCTAATTGAGGACACTCAAATGCTGCAAACAGAACAGAAATGTTTAAGAATCACCACTGGTGGGAGGCTGACCAGTTGGCTAATATTGTACAACATGGTGGAGGGGTTGAACTTGGTGATAACAAGATCAATTCTAAATAGCAGAAGGGTGGAGGACCTCTAGATTTCAAATCCAACACCCAAAACCACTCGGCGATGCCACCTCCACTAGGGCAATACAGGATTCTTTAGCGTAGCATTAAGTACACTATTCTTGGACACAGTAGGCACTCACAAGTAGCATAAGAGCCTTGTCTTGCCTGCTCACTTGCTCATACTGTGTGCATCGATTGATACTTGAAATTAGTCTACTCTCAACTGATTGGCCCAAACTACAGTAGTGTTAACGGAGGTGTCAATTGAGTACTGATCAAGAGTTGATCACCATTTGACTGACGGTTGATTAAGGGTTGATCAAGAGTTCTGATCAACACTTAATCGCTGATGCCTTGTTTAGTACCTGTTTTCATGATTTACTCTGGCTCTCTAGGATTAGAAAAGCCTAATTTTATCCTAACCTACAACTCCAGTTGTCCCATCACCGATCTCGTCATCCTGTGACTTTGATAAGTCGACCATCAGCTTAGCGATTTGATGTTCAACTTGCATCATGTCCAAAATGGTTGCACCATCATTAGTAACTGTTACATCTCCATCTGGACTGACCATCATCTTGTCCATGCCTAAGAGTTATAAAATGCATAATAAAACTTCACTGAACACTGTAACAAATTCTTGGTCATTAATAAATCTTCAAAAACTTCACTCAATCTAATTTTAAAAGAAACTATGTTCTGGCTAATATTTGAAAATATGAATTAAGACTTAATATATGTGAAGTTTTATAGCGGAGCTCTGCGACCCAAAGGGCCTCCAAGCAAAGCACCATAATTATAGAAACAGAACCACTTGTATGCATAGAAATAGGAACCCACGCAATTCTCTTTTTAAAGTCAACATGGCTAGCCGCATGGATCACGGGCACATGCGCCAAACGACGACAATGAACGATGACATCGCACAACGTGGCAGCCATCCAGCTAATACCAAGTCATGCAGTCTTGGATTACAGCATACATTTTTGATATTAGACATCCACATTATGTTTAATTGACAGCTGTCATATTAGGAGATCTGCTGACCAGTATCACGTGGCCATATCATGGGCTCAGGCTTAGGGCTCATCAAGGTTGCGTGTTTTTTTTTAAGTTGACCGCACACCAAGTGCTGGCTTTCGATTGGATCACTGCTTTGTTTTGTGTATGTGGTGATCATTAAAATGCAAAACAGGAGGCCAAACAATATACAGAAAACCTCACCGCAAAGTTACAAAACTCAAATCAAAATTCTACCTTTTCCTGGGTTAGTTTAATCGGGCTCTCAACAACCTGGCCCAGTAGCTATGCTTTTAGGCTGGCCTAAATAACAATTATTCCGTGAGCCAGCGTTGGATATGAAGCGATAAAATAACCAATGAGCGCATAGCACAAGTTGGTTATAATCACTTCATATCCAACAAGGGCGAATGGAATAATTGTTTTGGTAAATTCTCAAACCAGGTTATGCTGCCGATTTTTATTTCCACAATTTTACAAAGTGAAAAATTTTAAAACTGCACTATTTTCCATATGACATAAAACTCCGACTATTGGCTCATAGTCAGAGTTTTTTAGCCAATCAAAAAGCTAGAAATGCAATAGTCGGAGCTGAGAATTTACTAAATCTATATATAAGGTTGATGAAAGTTAACATAGCACTTGATCATGATCATGTAAAACAGACAGCAGGTTAATTAGCAAGTTGTTACTACATTTTTACTTCAAATGAAATCTCTTGTAGAGATTATAATATAATGGAGCATTGCTTGGGATTTGACGCTTGTATGTTAATCATATTCAAATGGCCTCGCTGATATGTACACGTGAGGTCACTCGAATGAAGACAATTCATCTCCTGATTTAAGGCACATGACTTGTTTATTATTAAAGCTGAAGCAGCAGATGAATCTTAACCACAAGAGGGCTTCAACTTTAAAGCTTCGACGTTGTAGGTATTTTGTTACAAATTAAAAGACCTACACCGTTTTGTGTGCATGTTTTGTATACATGTGGCCAAGGCAGTCAGTTCATTATGAAAGCTTTGTATCAACTCGGATGCAAGACGGCGGAAATAAGTTACACTGGTACAAGCTGGAAAGAGTCCCTGCAGCAAATAACGTTTGTGCAGCACAGTTAGGATACATTTCAAAGGTGGCCACTCCTCTTCAGGTGAGGGGGGAAGGGAGCACATTTCTCGTCCATTTTGACAAGTACAGTTGTTTGTTCGAACTTAAGCTTACCTTTAGGCCCAAGAGAGGTCCGAAGAATATTAGCCACAGCTTTAGCTGCTAAAATATGAGACTGTAGAGAAAGTACATCAATCGATCAAAATGATGATCCATACTGAAATCCAAAGAAGATCCAAGAATTACCTTCTGTGCATCCAGGCCCGTCAACCTTCTTTGCTTGTCTTGTTCTTTCAGGATTATAAACGGTCTCCCGTATTCATCGAAGGTAATACCCTGCGGACGAGCTTGTAGAGGCATTGCAGTCATCTTCGTTGATGTATAGAAAGAAGGATCCCTCACTCTTTTGCCGATTAGTTTGGATTTTGTGGATGATTCTCAAAAGAAAATGTAAGAGCACTCCTTCCACCGGTGGAGCCCAGACCTCCTTCGCGTCTAGATGTTTGCGGGCAACTGCAAACGCGCGGTCCCAGGCCACAGAGAAATGGAATAGACGCCACACTCACTGATCCCAACGGCGGATGTGACTAAAATGAAATAAAAACGGACTAGAGGACTAAATTATTTTAAACAAAATTGCCCTATATTTCGGTTTGCAATACAAACCTTCCTCAGGGGCTGAGTAGAAACAAATATGTGAAAAGAAAACCGCTACAAATAAAAATTTAAATGAAAATGTGTGACAATGACTGGTAGGCTATGAGTAAATAAATAAGTGTCAGATGTGTCACTGGTGTGCTTCATCTCTTCTGTTTATGCCAAACGGATGTAATGTTTTGGCTTTGTTTATTAAATGAGCTTCCCGAGCCTTTCTTACTGAGTCACGTTTGCTAAGTATGAGTTCAATCGGCACAGGGGGCACACAGTGAGTAATATTTCATCCTAACTAAGGTACCCTGGGTGTCAGAGGTTTTTTTCTCGTTGGGGGCGACAGAATTGAGCGGCGAAGTCGCGACCAGCACTACTCGCTCTGATGGACGCTTCTCGCCGCTGGCGAGCGAGAAGACCTCTGGCATCAAGGGTATAGCTAAGGCAGCTAGCAAAAGAAAGTACAGAGTAGCCCGAGTATCAGGCATTCCTATTGCAAAGAAAGTGGAGAGGAAGATACTGCGAAGCCTTCTTTTCTTTCCTTCCGTCCCCATCCCTTACTATTATCACATACTCACACTAAAAAAAAATCCGTTGTTTTGTTTTAGTTTTGGTTTTTCCATTTCTTTTTTCTGTGCCGGGAAATATTGGAATCTATGAGCTTATGCATGGGGCAGTGGAAAGGTGTCAAGAAGGAAGAAAGCTAAGGGTATTGTTACAGGGAACTTATTTTCGTCGAGGTACTAATTTTTGAGATTTTCAGGAAGTCGCATTAAATTGAAATTAGTGAAACATGTCAAGATGTTAGACACAGTAAGCCAGTAATCCGTGTCACGAGTACATCGTGTTCTTGTATGGCCGCAAGAGAAAATGACGATGGCCGATTGCTCCGGCAATGGATTAACAATAATTATAACATAGTGCGCGCACTGGTCCTATCTAATCCCTATTGCGCCATCATGAACAAAATCTTTATGTACGCATGGCCGTGCTAAATCAGGAGCCCATCACTCCTAGTGATGGGCTCCTGGCTCAATAAAATGACGTGTGTAGTTTTAAAAAGGCAGCAAAATATCCGTGGAGTTTTGTGCAAGTTCCTTTTTTTTAAGTTTCAGCAATGTGAAGATTATTCTGAACAATCCAAACCCTACATTGAGCCTTTGAATTTTGCCTGGCAAAGATGTTTACTTCAACGTGAGTATTTTGACATTTTCATTGTGTACTTTTACTTCGCTTGCCTACGTTTTCATTATAATTAGCTCGAAGAAGCGAATTTTTCATTGCCAATTTTAGAGACCAGGTCAAGCGTTTTTCAACTGTTGCTTAAATATTAAACTGATTGTGGCGTGTTAGGATAATAGAGACCTTTGCTTTCCTTCACCGTGCATCGTGAGAACTAATTGTGGTCAATTTTCTGTGCCGGGAAATAGAATACAAAATGGATTTTATTTTATTTTTTTTTTGCGGATCGTGGAAAAATCTGCAAAAATCGCAAACATTATAACCTACAAAAAATTCAGTGCTACACGGTATGTGGCGGTCAACAATTGTCAGAAGAGACGCCAAACGACAGCGAGTGATAGTTCGGCGAGCAATGGCCTTCAAGTGACTTCCTTCACTCCCAATCACAAGTTCGCCGCTAGTCATTTCTATTCCTGGGTTTAATTGAATGTTTTGTTAACTCTGCTCGCCTTAAGGTCTTTACTCCGGGTATAATCCATATTTTCCGCTTTATCTTCTCCGACCCCCCTCCCCCACCCAACTGCACCCCTCCACAGAGCCAACGTTTTCGAAATAAAAGAAAGTTGTGTGATGTGCTCACGAGTTGGACCTCGGTCAATAAGAACTAAATAGGCAAAATCATGCAGGGTAGGACTAATGAAAGAAAATGCAACTTTATTCGAATTATACAAAAGGGTTACAAAAGGTGAATTATATTGCAATGTAAATGAGAAAACTTGTTAAACTGTGAAATGACTAGAAATTCCATATTCTCTTGTATCTATTGTCGTATCACCCTCTCATAATTTTTCAATCTTGAAAAGAACTGACGCTTAATTACCCTTTCCATTGACTTAAATCTTTTATGTATACAACTATCGTCATTGAAAAAGTGCTCTTGTTGACATAAACCCTGGGCATGCTAATTTTTACACAGCCTGCGTAACAAGCATTCCCGTGTGAAGACCTTTACGGAGCATTCTGGTCGCGCCTAAATTGAAGCGGGAGCAAAAGAGGAACCGACACCCTACCTCTCTTAGCTTCGTAAAATGTTTTGCTCTCGCTCCAATTCGCGGGCATCCAGAACGTCAAAAAAGCGCTTCTTAGCAGGCTATTTTCGATACAGCAGTTTGATATTCTATTGTTTCCCATCAGTAACATATTTCTTCTCCGCCTCGTTAACCACTTCTTTCCCTGCGTCTTTCGCGGTTCGTTTGGCAAGAGCTCTGGAAAAAAAATAGTTTGAGTTAGGGTTTAGTGTCACACTCTGTCTAAGATCTTGAATATTTTGAGTGTCACAAAATTACTTACTTGATTCCTATATTTTCTACGTTCCAGTACGTCTATGTAAAAGACAAAAAAAAGACAAAGGCAACAGACTCAGTTGTAAATTCGTACAATATGTACTAAGAACGAAATACTATTCTGTTTGAGGTTCGTGTTGAAATATAATGTACAAAGCTTCACATCTTCTCCAAACTGCCATTAACCCTGCTGTCATAAAATGGAACAAGTTTATCAGGATAACCTGTAAAACTAATCCCGCAGCTCCCATAGAATTGTTTGTAGCTTCAGCAACTGCTGGGCCATACCTGAAAAATAAATACAAACAAGTTAACCAATATTGGACGAACGAAAGTTGGCTCAAAAGGAGTGGATGGAGGTGCTGTTATCTTGGTTATTAGTTTGATTTTTGGCCATTATCTCAACTATCAATTGAAATTTTATCCTTTTTCTCACCCATCAAAAAACTTTGGGATGTTTGATTCCAGATATCACTTCACAACTGATACACCTCATTTCTCAGCTTTCTTCTTGGATCTTCCAGTTGACACCCCTATCCTGACCCTTAATTCAGCATGCCTCGTTGCCCTCATAGAAAACTTGAGCCCTTTTTTTTCCCATGAAAGTCTTTAAAAAAATCTAGACTGAACACTCACTTGTGATCTACTGTCTGCACGGTAGCATGTTGAAGGCTCTTGTATAATACTTTCCATGAATTTTCAAGGCCTTGGTAAATTGTGGCCGCTCCTATGTGGACAAAAGAAACCAAACAGAATGTAACAATAGCTGCATGCACGTTAACATTCACAACGAATATCAAGTACAACTCCACACACCAAAAACCATTTTTGGCCACATTTCCAAACGACGAGAAGAGAGCTGAAAATACGACTCTTAGTGGAGTATTTTTGACGAAATTTGAGGCGTTTGAAATGTGGTTATATACAGTCTTGGGTGTTTGATATATCTTGTGAATCGAACCTGAAACTAAGGTAAATCAAAGGGCTCTTATGAGCCAACTCATTCATGCTCTTAGCCATGAAATGACTTGAGTGTTTATTGTGTATTATAGTGTTTAACAATGTTGATGGTGCATCAATAAGCATCAAGCTTCTTCCTGACATGTATCTTAGCTATCAGCAGGCTTACAATTGATTGATTGGGTAAATGAATCATTTGCTGTACAATATATTAGGACAATATAGCATCATTCTGTATGTTTTGTTGTCAAGAATTTGAGTTCATTGTTTAGCAAATGTTGTGTCGTCTAAATGAAGTGAAAGCCTCACTCACTGTTTGCTTGTTACAGTTTATGTATGATATTTTATTCAGAGAAAATGTAAGTGATTAGTGCAACATTTATCAGTTAACCTTGAGAAAGCTTATTTAACGGTTTTAAACATGTACCATGTTACAAAAAAATACAGGTCTGAATGAAACTAAAGGAGAATATTCTATATCACGTGCATCATATTAAGCCTATTTTGTTAGTTTGGTTGCTTGCACGGTGGGAAGGTTGAGTGGACGGAGAGAAGCATACATGTACACAGACGTAACTGATCATTTACTTTATATATTACTAGCTACAACGTAGTCTCTTGGAGTTTTATTGAGGCTTGTGCCACTTGAAGTCCAATAAATACATATTATCATATTATGATATTCAAGAACAAAATGTCTTGTTCACAGCATTGTGCAAATTTGGGTTGTGCATCATTTACACAGAAAAGTTTTCTTGTCAACGATTTGTGCAAATGGTTAGCAAAAATGCTTGATGGTAAGTTCTGTTCAGATTGGTCACATACCATTAACTCAAAAAACTCTTAATATTTAACAACAGTTTAACCTGATAATAATTCCAAAATGGTGGTGAAGAAGTTTCACAACAAAGATATTAGGTAGTCTGACAGTTCATTAACACTTAATAAATCACTTTATTCAAGTGTCAGTCTTGATTTCTGGTGGTGGAAATTTCTCAAAACAGTAGTATTTCAGTGTGTATTAGTTCAGGTTGTAGTGGTATTATATTGTACCAATATGTTTTATATTTCAAGGAATAAGAGACAGTCATAATGACTATGTCAATACCTAAGGTGAGTTGGTTGAAGCTATGATGGTGAACTACAAATTGTACATCAGCTATAGGCTGGCTAAATGAAGTTGAAAATGTGCAAGCTTAGCTTTCGAAGGAAAGCGTTAGAGTCTGATGGAGTCAGTTTGCCAAGACAATCGACCCTGCACTCAAAGTATTTATCATTTAAAGTTCTTAAGTTGTCATTGTCATTATTCATTTGACTAGTGTACTTATTACTTTTTTATTATTAAATAACTATATGGGTAGCCAGGAATAATCCACTAGATGTAACATTAATTGCTGCCCCTGAAATTAAAGAGATAAAAAAAGATGAAGATCTAGATAAAAATAATTTGGAAGATACCAGAAACAGGGCACATCCCGTTTTAGTTGACCCGGGCCTAGCAGGACAAGAGTCTTGAGTGAAAGAAAACACACTGGAGATAACTCTGATCAACTCTGTTTCCAGCAATCTAAGATACTGAATGGATTATTTACCTCCATTTCGACCCCATTTGGCTGATTACAATGGTCACCAAATGTT
Source organism: Catalaphyllia jardinei (assembly GCA_022496165.2). Taxonomy (NCBI): domain Eukaryota; kingdom Metazoa; phylum Cnidaria; class Anthozoa; order Scleractinia; family Caryophylliidae; genus Catalaphyllia; species Catalaphyllia jardinei. Next base: position 24,943,538 of record CM042752.1, on the reverse strand, counting down.
ACATAACTTTTAAAATTGTCAGTTTTGGTATCATGTTTAGATTCATTAAACCTGATGTCTTGTTTTGCCTGATCGATCTGGGTCTACGCGTGTAACACACGAGCGACGATAATCAGAAACGAAGTACAGATACCATTCCACTTTATGCATTTCAGGATATCATGCTACTGATAGATTCGACTTAGGGCCATTGTTATAACGCAAAAGTAGTCATTTGGCGTTTCAATGGAACTAGCAGTTTCATAACTTTGTAAATATTACTGAATGGAGCTTTATAGCAATTGTCACGCAGGGATCGTAAACCTGGCGATTATTTCTGGACTTCTAGTCTGAAACAGACTTAAGTTTAGTTCTGGGTCGTTTCGATTTGACGTGTGGGCTGTATGTTTTGCTCAAAGCAAATTCAAACATTTAAAGAAAGCAATATTTACTCACCAGAAATCGCAAAAGCTGGAAATCAAAATCCACAATGGCTGGCTTGAGCTGAAGAGTTTGCACTCCTTGAGCCCGTGATGGAGGCCGACGAATCCGACGAACATTTCGAAATAGTTTGGGCTCCACAAATTCTACTCCATGTATCAACTAAGTATACATCCCATCTGGCGGTGTCGGCGTGGACAACATTCGTTAAAATGTAGCTGCCTTCTCGGGCACGTAACACGAGATGGAAGGAAGGGTAGGTACGCGGGCCCATTTTCGGAGAAAAAGAAATATTAAAAAAAAATATAGATATGTTTTGGACTAATTTTATTTCCTGAATGCCTACATTCAAGAATAAAAACTCTCTCGCGGTGTTTTGCTATCATCCAGAAGGTGATGTTTGCTATTCGTGGCAAGTTGGCTGCTTGGTCAGCGGCTGCTCAAATCTAACCAATTTGTTACGTCACTTCCGTCTACGCAGATTTCTGCTAACGCCGTTTTACCCCTCTCCGCAAAAACTCATCCATTGCTTCGCAATGAATGAGTTAAAAAGGAGAAACAAAATCGTAGAAATCTAAGCTTATTAGGATCAGATGTTCAAACACCGTCACGTCGTGAAAAACTTGATGAATTAATGAGTTCGAGAACTAGACAAAAAGAGACAGCTGGTTCTACCTCTCGCTCCACTGGCTGCCACTTTCACGATTTCATCCATGGTGGATGTACCGTCAACGTCGTCTTTTTTCTTCAATGAATCTGGCAAAACCTGGAAAAGAAATAACCAAGACAAGTTTGTAAACTTTAAAAAGTCGATGACTCGCTTGGTTCTGGTCCCTACTTCTTTCGTCAAAATTCCCAACTGTTCTCTGTGAACTAGCTTGGTGTAGCTACAGTGTAAGTGCATGACCACTATAAACAAACATTTGGCATTTGGCATTTTTTGTTTTCCTGGTAAAAATAAAATTTTCTTACCAAATAAATTCGAAATGTCAAACATAGGAGCGGCTTCTAGCCTCCCCTCGGAGCCGTCATGATCGGTTTTAAAGTAAAGTAAAAACCTTTATTTAGACACGATAAGTATTTAAGCTATGCAGCTTGAGGGGTCGTGTATAAATAGATAAAAAGATACATGAACAATAATTGTAATATAATTATAAAATATTTACATTAAAGAGGAATTAATATTTAAATTATAATAACCGACAGTTTCACCTAACTGATAAGAAATTAGAGACCTAAAACATTTTCCATCTCCTCCATCAAGGAAACTTAACCGTTGCTGAGATCGCAGTGACCCGAAATTAAAAGTTTCCGCCAGCCTTCAACAACGCTGTTATGAATACTGAATATATCAATTTTCCTTGACTTTTCCCTCGTAGCACATGTCAATTTTCACTGATTTAAAATAAAATTCCCTGACTACAGTATTTCCTCAGTGATCTGTGGCCAACCCTGTATACAAAGAAACATTCGGCGCAAAAGCACTTGTCCCGCGGGATATGCACTTCACACACGATAAACGAGCTACTTCACGGTTAGCATAGCTTGAAAAGTTAAACCTAAGTTTTTCGTGCTTGTCGTTTGTAATCCGTGTCAATCTTCTCCATCCTTATCCATCCTTGTTCCTTTACAGATTATTATCTCTTCGATGTTTTTCTATCTTAGTAAACTAATATTTTCAGATTTCCTTCAATTTAAAGGCAAATTTGTACTTGGTCAAAAGACCTCAAACTGCCATCACTAAGCTCCTTTAAGAAACCTGAATGATGGCACTGACTGGGAAAGGGGGTGAGGTAAAAGGGACGGAACAGATCAAAATTATGAAAAAGTACATTGAACCCGCCAAGAATCCCCGCCTTAACGCTTTCCTGCCAGAGACCCATTTATAGATTTTACTCTGTCTAACGCCAGGGACACCCCTTGGGCAGTAACGGGTTAACGAAACTCACCTTTCCACCTTTCTCCACAATAACAGGAGCAAGCCGTCTGCCCAGTTCAGCTGTCATGGCTGATACTGCAGCGACTACAGCGCCGCTTACTTGGCAAGCCATGCCTATAACAACAAACAAAAAACTATGTTGGCTTTTGTTTCGCGAGAAATACACAACGATTGAATAACACGAATTCAAGACATCAATGATAATGACGATATTTATTGACTAAAAACATTTCTCCTGGATAATATCTCTCCTCTGGATAAGAAGGCCATGTACGGCTCTAAAGGCTCCAGCGTCACGCAGGGAAGACATAAAAATCAAGTCGCTGATGCGGAATACTCATCGACGCGACAGCAGGAAATACGTACACTGAACCGATCAGAACTAAACTCCAACCAAAACTGTAAAAACTTGAATCCGTCAAAGATGAGCCGAAATAAAAAATGATTCCTTCTCAGAAGCAACGGTCAGCTTTACAAAAACAAAAACAACACAATCAGATATCTATAAAACACTCGACTATAAAACAAAAAAACTGCTCTCGTGCGGGTTATCATCTACATGTACCCCACGAGTCTCAGACCGCCATAACATCGCAATGAATAAACAAAATACTTCTGACAGCAAACTAAGCTGTTTGACCTTTATGTTTGTTACCTGCAACAGTCTTCACTTGACGAATATTATCTTGTACCTTTTCTTCAACTTCTACCGGCTTTTCATTGGGTTTGAGATTTTCTCTGAGTTTAGCCGAGCCCTGTACGGTTGCAAAGTGGAAGTCTGATTATTACATCTCTCAAATATTGCGCGCACTGTGATTGGTCAATTTAGCGGGCCGTATTCCACCATGTGGCCCGAAAAAGTTTAAAGCTGCTTTTGTTGCCAAAGGGTGTGATTTATCGACAAGTGTTCTTAACTTTTATAGCAAGTTAAAGTTTAAAACTTCCTTTTTCTTTAAATGGAATGTGTATTTAAACGTGTTGATGGATAACACCGATTTTAAATTGACTCATTTTGCATTCGATACACGTGAATAAAAAACGTTCCCGAACCGATTTCCGGCCTGTGCGCTTCACGCTTAGGCCATAAATCGAAAGGCGGAAATCTCAGTCTGTAACTTACAGTACAGACCTCAAACTGATTGGGCTACCCTGGCTAAATAAAGTTGTCTTGTCTTGTCTAACTCGGTTAGTAAAGAGTATTTACAGGAGCCCATTATTATGAGCCTGCAACTCCAATAATAAGCCAATGCAACGGCATTTTTACAGACCAGTCTATTTTCAGATATTTATCCCCAGAAATAGGCCAGTTCTAGTCTATATGAGCACGCTTCGGTAAGGATAAAACAATGCGTCCTCACGTGAGCATGTCAACATCATGTTAACATCATGTCAACATCATGTCGACATCATGTCGACATGCCGACATTAGTCCCGTGCTTGTGATTTCAGCTGGTCCCCCCAGGATCCCGGGGGAGAGGGGGGGGGGGGGCACGGGGGATACGAATTTGAGATAAATTCAAACTAAAAGTAGATCGGTCTGTAAAAATGCTGTAACAGGAATATGGGGTAGTTGCAGGCTCCTGACCAGTATAGAAATGAGTTGTAAGACGAACAAATTTAAAATGATCCAAAACAGTAATTCAGAAGGTTTCACATTTGTCTGTTAACTGTTATTCATTTCCATACATCCTATTAAAAGTTTTTTTTGGAGCACTGTTCCACCCTGCAGTGGAGACTCCAGTATGAAAAGGTAAGGAATACTTGCCATCTTGCTAAATAAAAAATAATAAAGAAAAGCAGTCATTTCCATTCAATTTAAATTTTCCTTTGAGCACACCTGGCCTTTTCACATGGAAATTCCCCCTCCTCCAACACCACTGTGGTTTTTCATGTAGCAAATGGTGATATGTTAAATACAGTGTATGCTGTGATCTCTGCACACATATATTATGTTTTTGAATTAACAATTACATGTACAAAAACAATATACTTCAAAGTCACAGTCCGACAAACTAAAGGCCGCCCAGTGCCAGTTTACTCACCTTTTGCATCAGATGACTCCCTACTTCAGCTCCTTTTGTCAGTCCCCAAGCAATAAGTTCTGATCCAATCGTAATACCCTAAGATAAAACAAAACAGGAAATACATTCAAAAGAAAGAAGTCAAGTCAGCTCCAATTCTGGAGACCAGAGAGGCCCCTGCACGCATGGTTCAATTCAGTAAAATTTAATGTAAATATACACACCTTAGAAACTTTCCTTCCCCACGATGTTCTCTGCAATTAAAACAAAATTCACTTCAAGTATGAAAAATGAAACCAGTCACAGTGTTCAAGATAAGCAAGGGGTCTCAAAGGGTTTCAAAAAAGGTTCGATACGTTTTATTACTTTAATTGTAGGAGGGCCATTATGAAAACTACTGGGTGACCAGTAATCAATGTCTTTACCCTCGTTAAATAAAGTTATTACATTACATTACATTACGTTAATGTTTTAATCGAATGGGATTGAAGCATGAAGCACAAAAACAAATTAATTAAGTATATCAAATTCAAAACATTGGCTTTAAACTTTTAAACTGTAGTACCCATTACAATATTATTAATATAAGATCTAACCATGCATAACAGCATATGTACATGTACATGTACATGTACACTGCAGGGGGACTGGAGTCAGATAAATTGACAACCTTCATGAAAAACAGGGGATATTATCAAGATGCCTGTTGCACTTGAGATTTTTAGGCCAATATTCCAGTTCTCTGCCACTTTTTTTCAAAGGAAGGTCTGTGAGCTTTTTTCTGTAAGGTTGTTCACTCTCAAAAGACTGATTAATTTGAAGTTTGCCGCAGTAGTAATCAAAAGCTAACGAATACAAACCTGAGAAGAATCAGCCGGTACAACATCGGTACTTGGTCTTACGGCAACCGCTACAGAAGAACCATGCTCATCTGTAGATTCTGTTGCAGGAACACTTGGTGTTGTGCCTTCATCTCTACTTTGGTCTACATCCCGCACCTCTTCCTCGGCATACTTGGGTGGAGTATAATGGTGGAAATCTGTGTAGCACTTTAAGATCCTTTCAAATCTATTCAATTCCATAGAGGAAATGTTAGGGTTCAAAATCAACCCCACTGAAGCAAATGCTTTCTGTGGGCGAGGTTTTGAAGGCGTGGGGGAAGATGGGTCAATAGTGATGTCAGGGAACATGTATGTGTGAGGCTCCGTGTTGAGGACAGGAGATCGGCCGGGGACCATTGGGAACATCCATGCTCCACACTGCAGAAAAGCTGGTGCTTCATGAGATTCTAATAAGAGAAAGAAACATAAACTAATATTATTAAGACCTGTATTCACAAATCAAGCTATTGAAGTGAATAACAGAGTAAGTGTCAAGTCAGCTAATTAAGGAAGAGAAAAAACTACATCTGGGCTTGAAAAAAGTGCTGTCCAGTTGCCCAGGACAAGTAGATTTTCTTTCTGGCACGGGGAAGCAACTTTTCATTGCCAATTGCTCAGTGGGCAAGGTATCCAGTAAGTTGTCAGCCGACTAAATCATTACACTTGGACAGGGCAAGAAGAATATGAGAGCTACTTGTCCCAAGGGCAAGGTGGAATTCATGGTGTTTTCAAGCCCTGCATTACCTGGCTTATAATTGACAAACTGATATGCATATAGAGTTTGTGGCTGAGACAGTGTTGTGACACTTCCCTGACCGCTGACGAAAAACATCTTCACACCTGTGTTCCAAATTAAATGAAATTAATGTCACATTATTTGCACAATATTTCATACAATATAACACAAAATTGTACATTGTACTAAAAGCTAATACCACAAAATCACATGTAAAAGCCTGGGTTTAGATAACTTCATAAGGGGTTTTTGGTAGGCTTATAAATGGGGGGGGGGGGGCATATCAGTTGAATAAAAACATGTTTCGGAATGACAAGATAAAATGTACCTGGCACACGAATTAAAGCTACATGTAACATTACATTTAGAGCTATTACCCTATTAATCATAAAATTACAATTTCCTCGATTGTGATTGGTTTTAAAAACTCTTATTTTTCCACTTATTCACTTGCCAAGTTGTTATCGGACACTTTGTTATTGGACAGTTTGTTAACAGACAGTTCAATAGGCCAATCGCATTCAAAGTTGTAGTTTAAACCAAACAATCATATTCAAAGTTGTAATGACGTGCGTGCGTGTGTGCGCGCACTTGTTTTTTTGTTTTTGGTGCCTAATTACCTGTTAGAGGTTTTTCATCTCCTTTGTAGGTATTTTAATGCGAATTTTCCCCTTCTTTCATAACTTGGCTATTCTTTTCTCGAAAACTGCAATTTTTATGATTAATTGGTAATAAGACTTTGTGTCGTCCAATTGGGTGTGTAATCATACTCGTGATGAACAAATCAGACTCCTGCTTCGCTGTCGTCCGATTTTGTTATCACTCGTAGGATTACACACCGAATTGGACTCCACTCAGTCCTATTACCATTACTAATCTATTACTGCCCTTGCCTATTACCCTATTACCATATAACTCTTGAGTAAAATATTTGATGTTTGTAAATAAACACAAAAGGAAATAATATCTTTGTTAGCAAATAGAAGGGCTTACTGTATATTCAGGGTGGGGGTAGGGGATTTAAATGGGATTTTATAGTATCACCTGAGGAAGGTTTTTAAAAGTACAAGAAGACAAATAAACTGCTACATACTGTGTTCCAAGACTAAAAGTTCCTTGACATCTTCCCAAGAGTTTGCCTCTTGATCTGATAAGTAGCACGCCTCAAGTTCTTCATCACTGGCAAGGTGACCATTCTGACTCTGACCGTCAACCACATTCTCATTTGGAGCAGGCGGATTAGGATCCAAGCTAGCAGATAAAGCTTGTATTCTCTCTTTTACCTGTTCCTTAGCCCTGAAACAGTTTAAGTGATCTGATTATACAATGTAACAACATCATCATCATTATCATCATCACCATCATCATCATCATCATCCTCATCATCACACAACATTATAGGCCTACAATGAGTGAAATTACATGCCAACTCTCCTTGCAAAGTAGAAATTACAATCATGATTGGGGTATCTCAAGTTTTCTGCACCTCCAAGGGAAACAAAAATTGGTTTGAAAAATTGGGTAGTTTGAGAAATTAGGAGTAAAATTACAGTGTTTGACTGAGGAGAAGGAAACTTCTCTTGGTTCAGATATCTGGAGGCTGAAAAAATCAAGGGTACAAGACTTATTAATCCTAATCTGAACACATGTATTCATGTAGTGTGCCCTAGTACTGCCCAAGAAACATCAAAGAGGTCTTGAAAATTAGAATGTGATTTCTGATACAGCTAGTTGCAAAGAAGTACAAATTAAATCAGTTCTCAATCATGTATCAAAAGTACAATCCATACAAAGTCATGTTCTACATAACAGCCATTCCTGTCAGCTTGAGAATAATGCTTTGATTACTTTATGGCACTTTAATCTGACTGTTTTTGCAAGAGTAGAGATGATGCCAATTCTCACACAACACAACTTTCAGCTGTTACAATCACATGCGCTAACAAATCAATTATTATAAATACCACCTGGGACAAGATTGTAGCTGCCATGTATATTTGGCATACTGTTTCTATGTGCTGGACTCCCTGACATTCCTTAATTAAATGGTATGTGGATAAAAAAAAAACAGCGAGCCCAGGAAGTAGTACACAAATGAATATAAGAAAGTTTGCCAATAACAAGCACTGAGGGACTGCAACTATTAAGATTATTTTGTCTTACGATTTCATCTTCTTCTGTAATTTTTTGGTCTGTTCGCATCCTGGTCCAGAATCACCGCAATGTACACTCAAACCCACAGCAATACTGCGTAGACCTACAATTTAAATTACTGCGCCTTTCAATAACATGCGAACTCTAAAATTCGAAGCTCAACCGACAAATGGGTTTTTCGCTGCCGTCAATCAAGTGTTCGGCGGCTCCTCTTAGCTTCCGACTGCTGCCGAACACTATTGTTATCTGAACTGTGCTCAACGATTTGATTACAGCACGCTCGACAGTAGTCGGAAGCTGGGAGGAGTTGCAAAACACTTGATTGACGGTAGCGATAAACGCATTCGTCGGTTGAGCTTTGAATGTTAGAGTTCGCATGTTATTGAAAGGGGCAGTAAAAACAAGAACAAAAAAGGGATAAACGAAATGCATACATGTACATGTACGATGTACCATAAATTATGCAGAAGTTAAGGGACAGAGAGTACACTAGTACCCTTTCCGTCAAACTGTCTGGTACCCAGGGTAGCATTTCAAATAACTGCACCTCCTGATAATTGTACTGGATACTGTAGCTTTTTTTCTGGTTTAAAAAAAAAAATCATTTGAATTTTGAAGTGAAATTTGATTTCAGTTTGGTGATGTAGATATCGCCTGTTATTTCTTGCACTACATACAAGAACAGCAAGTGAACAATATATTGTTTAAAATACATTGTTTAAAATTAACATAAGAAATTTGTATCTTCAGCCAGCATGAAATTTTCATTTCAATTAGTAGAATGTATTCTGTCTAGAAAAAATGTGCGTGTTTGCACAAACTGGGAAAAAGTGGTGAATGGCATCAGCAATATCTTCACTAGTGAGGAAATGGAACTAATAAACTATGGACATAGTCTCATACTAATTTTATGAGTGGTACATTTACAGATAACAGTAAAAAACCTCACACAAAAATGGGTCTATTATATATTAAATAGCAAACATTAAACTCATTGACAACTTGTTCCTTTTTTAGCTTACCACCATTTGCATTCAACCGTGAAGCGTGAACATTTTTTCGCGCAGGTTTACTTTTCGAGCGAGACAGTTTCCCAGACAACTGTATCGACTGGACCAATAAAAATGTTTCATTTGGAGCACAAAACTATGAATGTTTGTCAAAGAAATGTAGCACGTTTTGCTCACGTGTAGTGCAGGTTTGGCAAAATTAACGACATTTTTCAGGGTTTTGGAAGCTTGGAGTCATTGGGATTTCAGAAAGATGGAGGCGCTAAAAGTAAACAAATTTGGACGAACGTATCGCACTGGAACACAGATGGCTCAAGCTCATTGTGAGGAGTTATTAATTTTTTTAAAAAAATCTTTATCTGAACATACAGCTTGTGAAACGTGACAGTTACCGCCATCATCTACTATTACATAACGACAGAGTTTCATTACGCGAAACATGACTCTCAGTGTTGGCATTGAGACCAGTTACTTTTGTTACAAAAATATCAAGATTGCGGAAAAAATGTCTATTAACGTTTTTCCCCATATATAATACCTCCATATGCTGAACCACGTTTCGCGTAATGAAACTCGGTCGTTGTGTAATAGTAGATGACAGCGGTAACTATGTCACGTTTCACAAGCTGTACGTTCGGATAAATATTTTTTAAAAAATAATAACTACTCTCAACGAGCTTGAGCTGCCTGTGTTCCAGTGTGATATGTTCGTCCAAATTTGTTTACTTTTAGCGCCTCCATCTTTCTGAAATCGCAATGACACCAAGCTTCCAAAACCCTGTAAAGCGTCGTTAATTTTGTCAAACCTGCACTACACGCGCACTACATGTGCACGTGCACGTGAACAAAATGCGCTACATTTCTTTGACAAGCTTTCATAGTTTCGTGCTCCAAAAGAAACATTTTCATTGGTCCAGTTGATACAGTTGTCTGGGAAACTGTCCCGTTTGAAAAGTAAACCTGCGCGAAAAAACATTCACACTTCACGGTTGAACGCAAATGGAAGTAAACTTTATTATATCTCTAAGTTAGTACGCGCGCTGTGGTTGGTCAGTTTAGCGGGCCGTACTCTCCCGCATGGCCCACTAAAATTCAAAGCTGTTTGTGTTGCCAAACTGTTGTGTGATTTATCGCCAAAATTTCTTAACTTATTCAGCAAGTAAAAGTTCAAAACTTTCTTTTACTCTAAATTGTGTGCTAAAGCGTAGTAACGACTTAAAAACATGAACTGAACAACAAAATATCTGATTCACTTATCTTATTTTATGTAAGTGTGCAAGACATTTTTGCGATGGTTTTCCATACCTTTATGATAAAACTGAAGAGCTTTCTGTTTGTTTCCTTGTTCATCAAATTTTAGTCCTTCATTGATGTAACTAATGATGAATGTTAAATATAACACACTGAATAAATACAAATACATGTACATCCTCAGAAAAAAATAATGATATTTCAATGTCATGTTGACACCACTGTCCTCCTCTTTTAATTATCAATTTTTCCCATATATGTACAGCTTTACATATGTCTCAGGGCTAAGAAAAAACAGTTTTCTGATCATCTGGGACAAGTAGATTTTCCTGTTGGGCAAGTAACATGTTATTTTAACTTGCCTGATGAGAAGTGGAGCCAGGCAATCTTCTGCTAACAAAATAAAAAAAAGTTTGAAAGCTGCATGTCTAAAGGGCAAGCTAGAAGTCAATATGTTTTTTCCGAGCCCTCAGTCAAATATCACTTTTTTGGTAAAGGGTTTGAACTCAAGAGTGTCAGTAGTTAATATTGTGTGATTGTCCGGGTGAGTGTACATGCAGTTCTGAAAAGAACTGTTGTTGGTGACTGACGTTTCGACAACCTGAGCGTAAGTCACCTTCAGAGTCAAGTGAATAGTGTTTGTCATTCGATGATGTTATAAGTCTTTTCTACAGACCAGACTTATAACATCATTGACTAACAAACACTATTCACTTGACTCTGAAGATGACTTCCGCTCAGGTTGTCGAAACGTCAGTCACCAACAACAGTTCTTTTCAGAACTACACTCACCCGGATGATCACAATACGAACTATTTTTGTACAGCTGTTTATCGCAGATATAACTGATTGTTTGAATAACCTATTTTTTACTTGAACATTATGCCATGGGGTCATCAAATCAGTCACTAATAATTATTATTACCATATACATGTAAAATATCTATTCTTAAAATTAATTCATCCTTTTTATACTAGAATATAGTAATTTAAAAAATCTTCATTGCATTGGCAGTATAAGCGTAATAAGATCATCCTAAAAATCATTAGAGCAGGTGATCATGACCGCACATTCTGTACGACACAGTTTGACAAAATTGTGATAATACACTGACTGAAATCTTGCGAAAAATCAACTTTAATGTTATTTTCCATGGACAATTATAAATGACACCAAGAGCTATTTGTTTCCCGGGCTACCTTTGTTGCAATTTAAGATGACCTCAAACTGTACAGCAACATTTGATAGGCAAGCTTCACTGGTTAACATTAAACCATTAAAGTTTAGTTGAACTTCAGTACCCACCGGAAAGCGTCGTCGTGGTGTGCCTTTACTTTAGCAGGGCCCTCTCTCTCCATGTTGTTTGAGTTTCTTACGCTGATCTCCGTCGAAAAACTTGCTAGCTTGCTAGCACACAAGATTACACAAACTACTAAAATTAGAAACTGAATTCACCGGATCCGCCATTGTTGCTGATACTTTAACCAGAAAATATATGACGCAGACATGACGCCTCTACCTTAAAAAGGGGAAGCCGCTGATTGACTTATCCCGGATGTTGTCAAATGGTGACACTGACACTAGCTGCACACTAGCTCACTAAAGTGGCCAATGTTTAAAAGTTTTTCTTCCAATGAATTATGGTGAGTTTAACTGCAGCTAATTTCTTCATTGACTTTACCCAGACTTACTGCATGCTGGAGCTTTTCATTTGGCTATGTTAAATTAGCGGGGCGCAGAACGAAACGCGATACACGAGCGCCGGTCGT
>CM042752.1:24882649-24930956 GCA_022496165.2 Catalaphyllia jardinei | reverse complement strand
GCCAGGATGGTTAAGAATGGAATAGATTGACACAGATTACAAACGACAAAATTGAAAAATCTAGGCTAAACTTTTCAAACCGTTTCTGTGCTCCTTTAATAGCATGTGAGTAACATTTTAACAACAATTTGTTACACTAAATCTTTATTAAAGCCAATCTGTACACTATTCTACAAAATCTTCTTTACAAAGGCATCCCTAATACCAAACATACTCAGTCTCTTTGAACTGTCATTATTAACCCAACCAAACAAACTGATAACAAATAATTACAGATTAGTTATCAGCCGGCCTACAATCATCCTCACAATTGAAACAAACAAGTTTAGGAGTATTACAATAGCATTGGGATTCTTAAACTTCTGTTTCACAAATATTACAACGAAAAGGTAGCCTTAAAAATTAATATCTACAATAAAATCAGTGAATATATTAAAGGACAAACAACAGTGAAAATCAGTGAAATTTATTATAAGTGTATGAGTATAACCAGGGCTGTCAAAGTTTTGAGTCATGGGTGAATTATATCAACTATAGACCAGTTCACCCATAGCATCAAGGGGGCCATCAAACATGCTCAGCAATAGCAGATGTTATGGCTTACAGTCCTTACTGACAGCCCTGAAAAATGGTAATAATGAATACATTTACCTAAATAAAAAAAACTAAAATATCAAAAAATAGGTTTAAGAAGTTAACTTACTAACTACAAATTGAATATGAATTCATTTACAACTACTTCCCTAACACATTACATACTGTTGTTGAAGTAAAAGAAATCCTAAATATGCACATGAATTGTGTATTTAATACAGTCTTGAAATTTTTAAAGAGACCTTTTGGTATATTACATTGTACATAACAGTGCCTCAGCACAGAAATAATTTGATTTTTCATTGTAAAAAATATAAATACAATTTATAAGGAATCAACTTCAACTCTTGAATCATAGCTAACTGGAAATAGAATTCTTTAAAGTTTGACAAATAATTATGGTAACCATCATTTCACAATCATGCAGATCATGTGTGGCAAAATCCTGAGCACATGAAACTAAACATTCTGCCTGTTACAGTGCAACTACTGATCCTGAGCCACCTGGAAGAAAACTAACAAATCAAAATGTAAACTAAGAACAATGAAGTGGAAAGGTTCTCGTGACAGCAAGTAACAGTGTTTGACATGAAAACAAACACTATCAACCCCGCTGCGTTAAATGCAAGCAACTGAGATCAGTCCTTGGCAGCACATAATAATTATAATACTCACTCAAAAAATTTAGCTTGAAAAAACCCATTTGTGTACAAAATTTAAGATCGAAACTAGCCAATCAACAAATGACAAAGTTTGCTTAGAGGTTCACAGCACCTTGCACTTTGTAAGGTTTTCAATTTTGTTAAAATCTATTGTTTGTATTCTCCAATGTTAATGATTTTTTAAGAAAAAGAATTGCTACCCTTTGTTCTGAAGCACCATTCTGATTTTTTAACTTTTGTCCAAGTGGTCTGGCTCGAATAGCCACTCTGTAATATTCCACACCTGTTCACATGGTTTGTATTTGTGTACCAACAAAGAAATCCAGAAGACTACTGTAAGTATACAATGCATACAGACAACCTGCAGCTGCAAGACTGTGCTACTTATTGATAACCCTTTTTCAGCATCAAAGCTGATCAGTGTTAATGAAGACATTAGCAGACAAGCATTACTTCTCAAGACATCAAAGAAAGTGATCCACAAAGAAAATTTAACTTGGTACCTAGCCAAATTTTCCCAGCTATGATTAGCCTCCTGATACATGTAGATGTCCAATGCCCTATCTGTGTTCACACAGACAGGAAATTGGACATCCCCTCCAGATAGACTTAGAGGGAAAGGTATGGAGATCAAGCTTGCAGGGGTATTTGTATATTATAGCAGCAATCAGGCATCAAGAGTTAAACCTCTGTGGGACGTCGTTCATCTTCATCTTTGGTATAATAGGACTGCAAACAAAACAAGTATCAAAGGTCAGAGGAGCACAATGACTAAGGCTCACATATGCATGGCTTTCAATCAAGTCACTGTCATAATTTATGTGAGTTCACTACACCAGGTTTCAGCATACTATCAAAAACTTTGGTCAGCCAAAAAACAATTTTAGAAAACAGTCCTAAGAAAGCACGCGCACTGATTGGTTAAAAATCCTGTTTGTATAACTCGATGTAGACACAGAACTAGCGCGCGCTGTTGACGTAGTGATGGTGCGAGCAAAGAGAATTTACATTTTGATAATCAAAGTTAACAAGTTGTTTTCCTTTTTCTCGTCGTGGTGTTTTCTAAAAGAAATAGAAGACATGTACTCCGTGTTTGTATCGAGTTATACCAATACTCGTGAAAGTTTGGGAGAACTCGAAAAAGCTGTGGAAACACTCGCCTGCGGCTCGTGTTCCCACAGCATTTCTCGTTCTCCCAAACTTCCACTTGTGTTTGTATAACTCGATACAAACACGGTACATGTTTTCTATTTCTTAAATAATGCCATGTTAGGGACTCGTGTGTATATAGTAGTTGCAATGCAACCAGGATTGAACCACCAAACATTGTTGCAGATGAACATGTAATTGCTAAGCTGATTATTAAATGTGTCCATGTACAGTAAATTTATTTATGACTAAGCCATTTCTATGGAACAGTTCTACAACAGTACCTTTGCCACCACATCTCCATTCATGTTTAGGCTGCGATATCTCTTCATTGCTTTATCTTCACCTTGGAGCGATACAGAGTCAGATCCTAAAAGATGTTGAGTCACTGAAATAAGTAACCTTTATTATTCTATATGACTCAGAATCATTTCATTCTGATTGGCTGATAGCAGGCCAATGTATCGATTTCTCTTTTGCACTGCAGCCCAAATTAATGCACACACATTTAGTAATTTTCACAGTCAACTACAATATAAATTTATTCTAGTAATGGCCCATTCATATTCTCATTAAAATTAATGGACTGAGGTTAGTTTGTAATGGAGGCTTAATTAGGGGAATTTCACTGAAAAGAGATGAATGTCACATTCATTGGAAGACGCCCAAATTGGGCTTCAGTTGCAAGCTACAATGTACCAGTTTATAAATCTACTACTGAGAATACAAAAATGGTCTTTTGTGTGAAAGCTTGGGCTAGGGGGATTTGCACTTCTCAAGATGTTTGAAAATTCTTCCAAATTGCGCTTGTCCAAAAGTTTGTGCAATTTCAAGATAATTTAAAATAAACATGTATCACTTGCAGTGTAAATCACTACTGCAGAATTTCAGTTAGCATTTAATATGCAATTACATGTACCTATACTTAGCTTAACTCAACTCAATTAGCTTTTTAGTTATCCTGAGTAAACATTCCCTTTTTTGTACAAACACATACTATGAAAGTTAAACGTTTTTATTTGGTAATAAAAGCTTGTTGTTTTTGTTCCTATACCACAATTCTTGATTCCCACTGTGTTAGAATAAGCAGCATTCAACTGCGCATTTATTTCACATTTAATTACAAAATCCCCTCAATGGCAGCATGCATACACCTGTTCCCTGCGATCATGCCTAAAAATGACCCACTACCATCATATAAGAAAAACATTAATTTTATAGCACAATTTTAACTTACTTTTTCTGTGAGTGTAACTTCTTCCTGTTTTGCAGAACTGCACCACATTTCCAAGGATAAACATGACAGGCCATACTGCCAGAATCACCCAACTCACCCAGCAGTCTACCTTTTCATTGCCTGCCATGATCCTTTGCCAAGCATAGCTGATCAACACAAACTCTTCGATGAAGTAGTCGACACCAACCGTTATCAATGCTGCCCCAATAATTGAGGTTGCCACAATGAAGAATCCCTTCTGCCACCTTAACATCAGCAAGCTGAAGATCAAACTCAAGCCTAGAAGGACTCCAAATGGTATCCACTTGATAGGAACATGGTAGAATGTCTCGATAATAAAGAAGATAGCAATGCCAATGAAAAAACCAAGGCCAAATCCACCAAGGAATAAGCCGCAGTAAGTGACAAACATTGTCAAAAGCCCACAGAATATTCCAACAGCGACAGCCACAGCAACAAGACCCCAGGATGGCAGGTCAGCATGGTTGCTGCCAATAACGTAGGTGACAAAGGTGCCAAACAGGAATCCCAACAGAAAAAGGCTGCTTTTAAAAAACCTGTACCCTGTAACATAAAATTATTTTATTTATACAGTAAGTCAAAGTATTCTCTCATTTTGAATTGATTATTTGCTACTTAAAGGTCAAATGCAACAAAATTTGATCTAGTTTGATTTTGAGGTAAAATAAATGATAATCCAAATAATCACATTCCAAAGACTTATAAGATTTCGTTAAAACATCGCTGAGATATTAAACCTTGAAAATGGCCCCTTTTTTTGGTCTTACAAATGGAACAGTTCGGAGAGACGTCGGAAAATTGTTGGAACTGGATTTTGTGACGTCATAAAAATTATTGGTGAGCTTCCCGTTCTTAACAGAGAGCAAACATGGGTGTTTTGTGCAGGTTTAATTGTACCAGTCGTTCAAAATCTATGGAATGAGCCTTGCTACTCCCTTTAGAAGATAAGAAATGTTGTAGGGAATAGATCACGATGATCAAAACGAGGATAGTATTGACAGAAGGGATTTTAACCGCCTATTCGAGTCATCTGGTCATATAGCTACATCTCGTCTAAGTTCGCGCTGTCAGCAAACTTTTCGGAAGAAACCTCTTGGAGCAATGTGTTTCATAATGGCTACCCGGTAAGCTGGGTTTCAAGTTCAAGCCCAAGTCATAATTGTAAAGCCAAGAATTGACGACGAACCCCTACGAACAAACGCTCTACAAGCAGGGAGTGTTGTTTTTCAGCAGCCATATTGTGGCAGAAAGCGAGGTAAAGTCGCTGTATATAAAAGCTATTACTATGTTATCAAGCTTGACTTTTCAGATACTTAACGTAATTTTCTGAACTCAGTCTAGTCAAAATAAAACATAAGCGGTTGGATGATTCTGTAAAAAGGATTTCACGCCATTGCGTTTTTTTTTAATTTAAGTAATTTTAAAAAGCCTAACTACATCATCTTGAATTACCGATTTTCAGCACTAACATTGACAACATTGTCAGTTAATAGTTGAACAAAATAAAAACATTATTTTAAGAGTATTCTGGATTTTTTTCATTCTCAGACGTAATTTGCTGCAATGAAGTAATTGCTTACTAAGGAGACTGCCATGTTGAGGAAGAAGGGAGCGATTACTTGGCTAGCCTGGAAGGAGTTAGGCTCCAGGGAGACTAATCTAGATGTGGCTCAAGCTTTTATTGATCCTTGAGAGATGCCATCCTCCTGGGCCATCCCAAAACAGACCTACAAATAAAAGCTAAAAATGGTATCCAGTGCTTTTTTTTTAGGATTTCACACCTGATATTCATAGGCCTATGTATTACTGTATTTTTGAACTCTCATGCCAACCCTAAGTGATACTTTGTTGGGTCAAGACAAGGAATTTCACTTTTAGTTAACCCTTTACTCCCCAAGAGTGACTTATAGGTTTTACTCTGTCCACCGCCAGACGATTTTTACTCGTCAAAGGGAGACCCCTTGGGGCCTAAAGGGTTAAATACCTTAAGTTAGGGCTGTAGCCAGTACGAGGCAAACTCAGGCAAAAGTTAGCCATTTTTGTTTCTATTTCTGTTGTTTCTTTATTAACAGTACATGTAGAAAGTAATATGTTGCTAAATACTTAGGAAGAGAATTTAACAGTCAATTTTTTTTCTCACTATGGCCCTGCTGTAAGAAATACTATATTGCTATTGTAAATTTTGATTGCTCATCAACTCTTTTTTGGAACAAAGGATTGAATGCACTAATCACAAGCCCCCTTGTGATGTAAATGGTACTGTCTAATCATCAGTTAACCTCATTGCCTGATGATGACTAGCAGGCTGAGACATCTGTGATCTCATCATGAGACAAATGATAATACCACAGTCCTCTTTTCAAAACCCTTAAAAGACAAGCATCCACAGCCTTTTCACATGGGAGTACCTTGCCTTGGAGTTTGCCATCAATTTATCAAGTTCAATAAGCTCTGTTTAAAACCCTAAAAACTTATATATTTATATATTTTAGTATGTCTAATTAAAACTGTAGACGTTACTTAATATCTATCTGGATTTGTATGCTTCTGTTTGAAACATGCTGGGGTGGACCATAACCCTCAGGTAAAAATGGGTTAATTCATATCAGTTTTCTGTTCTGTCAGAATCTTGAATTGGGATAACATTTGTGGTTTGTGCATCTTCACTTACCTGGAAACCAAATACAGAATGTCTATTTCTATATTAAGTACATGTACTGTATGTCATATTTAAGTATTGATCTGCATCACAAGTAGGCAGGCACTTGGCAAAGTCAATTGAAAGATGAGGAAAAATAATTTGTAACTTCAATTAAATTGGTGCATCTGATTGGCTCGTATTGAAAAATCGTAGAAAACAAAAATAAAAAAGTGACATCAACAACATTTTTTCTTCACATGTGCTCCATTCCTCTAAAATTTATCTCCAGGTAAAATTTTAGCATTTTTCTATGCACCAATGAAAAGTTAGCCTTTTGGAGCATCAGTATTTTGTAAGGTTAAGATATGTTATATTTACAAATGCAATGAATTTAAAGCCAAAATGAAAAGATGTATGAACAGAATCTAATGTATCTACTTTTAAATTTCAAATTCAAATTTTGCACTCTTTGCATGTGGACCAATGACATACAGTGTACGTTGAATTTAATTTGTCGGGTGATTAGAGTGACCAGCGCCTGAGTAATAACTGCCACTATTTCCATGGTCTATTGTTCTTTTGCCTATATTAATTGTTGCATGGATCATTACTTCATCTAAAGTTAAATAAATTGATGTTTAAAAATCAAGCTGATGTGAGAATGGAAAGCTATAAAACTTCATTGTAAGAAGTAATAATCAAGACCGGAACATGAGTCAAGAACTCACACTGACATATTTTTAATGGCAGGTAAGCCCTTGCTATCACAAAGGAAGATTAAAATTATTTCCATATATAATCCTACAATACTGGTTGTCAGTTGTGTTTCCCACAGTAATCAGGTTTCAAAATTCTCTCACTTTCATCTACCTGATGAAATAGTCACAAATTAAAATGTCTGATGTAGAAGCACCCTCCACAAACAGCCATACTTTCTACCCATTTACGACTGGTACGTTTTTAACGAATTTACCTTCTATATAACGAAAATCATCATTGAAATCACAGAGACCTGAAAGGTTTCTTCCAGTGATGTTATATTTCAATTTTCCCTGACTAAAGACCTGATTTTTCTTTCCGCTGACGATTTCCTACATGTAACCAGCTTAATTTGAAAACTCTGTAACTCTTAAAAATCTAAGGACGAAAACAGCACCCCCATGTCATGTAGAACAACATCAACAAGATGGGCTTCACTGCTAAAAATCCCCACAATACGACTTCTAATACTGACAGTAAGGAAATTGTGCACATGACATCATCTCAATTTACAAAATAAAACAAGGCAAACACTCGAAGATAACCTGTATTCATTGATTTTATAACTAATCTTTGAAGAGTAGTTTTCAACATGTTCAGAAAGGCTTACCAATCTATGTGGTTGATTCTTTTGCTGTTGATATTGTACGCCATCTTGTCAAGAGTCTGATCTACTTGTTTATTTTGACCGAATCTTTGCCTGATTCCAATGGTTCCGAGCAACTTTCGTGGCTGTACTTGGACATTTCCAGACCACAAATCAATGTCTTTATCTCTTTTACATATCGGCTAGTCAATAAACTCCAGAATCCTTGAAACAAACTGGATGAATTATCGAAAGCCTCAGAATCTTTTCTGGTCATATGAAAACAATGAAGCTCGCCAAGTATGACGTCACAAGTACCATATATTCATTTCCAATCTAGGCGCGACCATTTCTGGTTCATTTTCGTAAAGCTCTCAGAAACCATTGGATTTTCTTATCTTGAGCACCATGCTCTGGGAAAAATCTAATTTTGAGAGTTGATTCTGCTTCCTGCTGGTATGATTGATGTTTTCAAAAAGGATCTTCAACAAAACAAAAATTGTTCAAATTACATTGCATTTGACCTATAATATCTATTGAAGGACATACATGTAATTATGCATAAATGACATCATAAACATTTTTAATGGTTTCTTTATCATTAAAAACAGATTCCATGTTGCCGTGCTTCTGTCCAGTAACAGATTCCAGAAAACATCAAAATGTGGAAAGAACATGGCTAACACACTAACCTGATAGTTCAATATTGTACCACTTTTACCACATTTTGAAAGCATCTGTGATCTGTAATCTTTTACTGAACAGACACACAGTATCATGGAATCTATTTGTTAAACAGACTGTACTGTATTTTTATTTTGCTGGGGGTATGTGAGAAAAATGTACCAAATTCACAGTTTCACTGACAAAATTGTTCATGTCATTCAAGCTAATCTTACCAAATAAAATCAGGTAAAATCCACAGAGGACGGCAATACAGCAAGTGACAGTGTATGGTATATTGAGCTGGTTGTTTAGAATAAACACTTCAAAACCATAACATTCTCCAATCTTTATCCCTGGAGTAGCATTCTGTGGAGTAGCATTGGTTGGTAGATCTGTGGCGATCTGGGTGGTTGGCACTGCTGTAGCGCTCACATCAACAGAGCTACTATTGCTGACATCAGGGCTCCCTGTACCATTAATCCCATCCACACCAGAAAGGAATGCAGTGAGTAAAACAAGCACTGACAGTATTCCAGGACTCATCTGTCAAATGAAAGTACAATCATAAGTTCGCAAAGTGGATGGACATACATAAAATAATCCTCAGCATTATATGCCTGTTACACAAGGACTGCAAAATACTGAATTCACGAATTTGATTGGCTGAAATTGATGTTGACCACCATCTGGACAGGCTACATTTTGCCGCAAAAAAATTCCAAACTGAAATACAAAAACATTTACTAATATCAGTAGAAATGACAAAAAGCTGGTGAGAAAAAAAGTAAAGAAGACGAGCAAACTTTGGCAGATTTAAGTTCAGCTCATTGCCGTTTCACAAAATTTCAGCTACTACAAACCAGCCATAGCCATATTACTGTACATGTAATAAACGTTTTATTAACTGAGCTTAGTCAGTCTATATGGGAGAATCTTGACCTTAATCGTATGTACAGACCTCACTGTGTTTGATCTGTATTTAGCTCGTACCCTTGGTCAAAATACCCCCATACACACCTCTTGCTCGGTTAATAAGAAATTAAATCATTACCATGCACATGTACAAAGCAAGTTAGTTTTTAAGTCAATCTGTGCATTTTAGCTTTTAAAGGCCAGAATAGTGACTAGGCTTGAGTTTCATATGATAACGCTACTTACTAACCTAGCTAATTTCCCGAGCTGTACTTGGAAATATTGGTCCTTGATCTTTTTTGTGATTTCTATGTCACTACACTCAGTCCATACAATGTATTGCTAGTGACCTTGGGCCAAAGTTCCCCACTGCGGCCCTCCAGTTTAGTTACTAAGAGGTTTGATCTCGACCATACATTTAATAAAACTCTGCTTGTTAATACTTAGTTGGAAGACTTACACATACTAGATTGACAGTGAATTTTTATGTTGGACAAACTTATTTCTCTTTATCAGTTATATTATCCTTTATTCTTTTCTGTTTTCATATTCCTTGTACACGTTCAAAAGATCTTAATTCAATTCTTACTAAAAGTATACATTGTTATATGACAAATAAGTTCCTATGGTAAACAAAGTTGGCATTACGATAGTGGTTTACACATTTCATGTTTGATATTGCACTGCTAACATGGGTCACTGTGTCGTGTACTACACTTAATAGCATAAAATACATATCAGTCTCTTTCTTGTATATTACCACTTTCCCTAAAACTAAATTGCAACGTCAATTTTATTATAAATATGTGCTGATGATAATATAACTACTTACCATTTAAACTCTAGCTTGGCTCTGAGACTTGAAGAAGAAAACGAAAGAAATCACATCAAAGTTGGCCAAATTGAATATTAGTTTAATTTCTTTTGTTTTAAAATTTATCTAAGCCTCAGAGACAAGTTAGAATTATAATAAACATGGAAAAAATTTGACTTTTTTAGTGTTTCCCATGTATGTCACCCATTAAAATTCCTACTACAAAGATATATTTATATATTAAATTACAACATGTCCCTCTACGTACAATAATAATTTACCAATGTTATCCAAAAAATTGTGCTCGTTTAGACAGGTCAGAATATCACTCAGTAAAAGAGACAATTATGGAGGCTTTAAGGGTGACAGTACATCCACTTGTACATGGATGCAGTACAGCTTGGTTTAACATATCTATATTAACAAAACATGCATATATCGTATTTTGAACTTAGTGCCCATCAAAATCAATGTACAGTGTATAAAACATGATACAGCCTCATACATTACTGGTAATATTGTCAAGTTTAAATATGTTTAGTAATTTTAGGCATAAGTGCAACCTGCATTTTCCAAGAAAATCTGTAACACGCTTCCATTTTGAAAATCTGCAGCCAGATATACACATCTTTACAGGTATACAAACTGACTCAGATGCCACTGAGACAAATTTAGTCAAAACAACGCACTTCAAACTACCAGCAATTATTTGAATATTTTATACAAAATCATTGTTCTTGACATGAAGGCTACACTAGAACAGATAAGCATCTGGAATGATTTTCAATAATCAGAAAGACATGCTTGATTAGCAAAACACTATTAAGTTAGCCTGTTTCCAACATAATACAAGTGTCGTTTTGGATAAAACATCCAACTTGTTTGCCATAACTCAACATGTTTGGCTTCACATTAACAGACAAGAAAGAAAATTGATTGGTTGATTGGCCAGGTTTAAATCTTAAATATTTAAGACATGATTAACAATGCTTAATGATACAGATATCAGTACTACTCATCAAATAAATTCAGACCAATTAAATTAAAACCTTTCTGAAGAGGATTCACAATATTCACAGATCTACATCCTGCAAATTAAAGCTACAATGTTGTAAAGAAAGACAATATTTCAAGGTGTTCCTTGAATAAAATTAACTGATAATATGGCAAGTTAATTTGTCTAAGAAAAACCATCTGTTAATACTCAGTCATTAATTGAGATGAAAATCTCATGTATGCAAATGTGGAAGCAAAGTATTTTGTCAAAAATAAATAAGGTTCTTCAGACATAAATAAATCATACCCATTTAGTTCCTTATACCCAGAGAATAGACCACAAACAATAATTATATTTATTTAGCAATCCCTTGATTCATGGAAATTTTCCCACACTGAACATCATATGCATACATATACATGTAGCTATATGCATGGATTGAACAAAATAAACTGCCCAAGTCCAACCAGTCTTTCTCAGGCTTGAGTTACCACAGCCAGTCGTTTTCTGGTGAACTTTCAGTGATAAGGTATTGTAAAAGCTGTCTTTCACCTGGTGAAATTAATTGGCAGCTGCCCATCCACTACATCTCTGCAATGAATGCAACCTTCAAACCTTTCCATTCAGTAAAATGTTACTGCACAGTACAGTGTTAAGTGAAAAACAAAATGATAGATACAAAAAGTGTGCACTACACAAATCTGAATCAGGGTAAAAATTATAAAAAACCTTTTAAATTTTCCATGTAAATTTTACATTTATTTACGTTCTTGTCAAAGCTTAATAACACACTTCTGCTTTAGGTATTAAATAACAGTACTGTAAATCTGCCAGCAAAAGTTCTGCAGAGCCTAGTACAGATTCTGTTATTTTATACAATCCTGAAATTACCTGGGTTTGCTTTTTCTGTATTTTTAATTATTGTACTTCAGTAATAGTTCGGTATAGACTTCCCAAATGGTTAAAAACATGGCATTAACACACAATATGAGTTGACCAATTTACATGAACATGACCATTATAATAACAGTGAAAGCAATGTAGTACATTTCAGTGGCATGTTAATGCCAATGAACTTACTTTAGACTGGTGTCAGTTCTTGAAAAATTATCGCAAAGACAAAATAAAACAGCTGGATGGGGCACAATCCTTTTTTCACGTACACATATAGATCTTACAGCAACATAATACAAGTTATAATGAAAATACTGCATATTATGTTTTGCATTACAGTTCACTCGAGATTGAGGGTTTTTTTTTAATCAAGTTACTTGATTGAAATTTCCACTAAGGCTGTGATAATCAACTGAGACAAACAGACTACCCAATGAAGATAATAATCTCTTTTCTAATCCACCTTAAGATTATTTTAAATGCAGTTTTCTGATGAAACTCTAGAAATAGTTTGCCCCCAAGGGAATTATTCCTGTTGCTTATTATGTAAAAGCAAGTAATAGGAGTTGCTTTAAAAGCCCAATAGTCATTTCATTGTAAAATTTAGTATGAAGTGATTACCTGGTTAAAAGCTTTTTTTTAAAAAAAAATCTCATGAATAAATTCTGCATGAGAACACTGAGTAAAATTACATAAATTTCACATATACTGCAATAATACAGAATGTATTGCAGAATGTATGCTTTTATGAGCTTTCCAGGGAATAATTTTTATAGATGTCATAGATTTTTCATGATTTCATGGATGTTTTTTCTTTTACCTGAATTATGATTTATTTATCGTTATTAGCTATAAGTGATAATTCATTGATAAATAGCTAGATAGAAAATAATATGATTAGATTTTTTTTCAAAAGTAATTAATGAAGCATAATTTTTGATAAACCTTGATAATTTTTTCCTGAAAAATACTTCAATGTTTATATGTATCACAACTTATAAATTCCAACTACCGAAATCTTAAAGGAAATGTGTGTTCCGGCCCTAAAAAACGGCATTTTTAATTGAATTTCACTTTAAAATGCCACCTAGCTAACTGAAAACACTTTTTTGTGCAACCGAAATGAGCAGAGGTAAAAATAAAAACAACCTAAAATTTTCAAACCAGAAAAAATCAATCAATAAAAATAAAGATTGCTCGAGAAACCACCAGGACGCAAGCCATTGTAAACAGAAGGAAATTATAATTATTTGCCTGCGAACAAATAGTACTAAATGGTCTAGCTTCCCCAAAATAAACAAAACAACCTCTGCTTTCTTACAGCGAAATTGCGTTAACCAAAATGGCAAATTAAATCCACGCATACTGATTGTATTAACTTTGCTGGAGGGAATAGACATTTGTTACAAACAAACATACATTAAATCACAGGGAAAGAGATAGATTGTATTCATTCTTCATTAGCCGATATCATTAACGGCCTCTAAAGTGTAGAAACAAAGCACTTTACAACATAAACATTCTCTTTGGAAAAGGCTGGATTTATTCCGAAGCTAGTTTGGCGATGAAAATCCCATTTCATAAAACGGTTAACTAACCTTCCAGCAAAATTTTGTTCCTCGCACTGAAGCATTACGCATGGATTTATTCGATCGAGTCTTGGATATGCAACGTACCCATGCGCCTGTCGGAAGTTCGTCGTTATGTATTCATAGGTGTAGGTTTCCACACATTTTACAAGCCAAACAGCTTATCTATACTTTAAAAACATGATTAAATTACTTTTGCATTTCTTATTGCAAGGAAGCCGTCAAGAACACCCTGAAATTTCGAAAACGAGTCCGCGCGTGCATACAACTTTTCAACATACATGTACACGCTGCTTCGATCGAGAATCTTCGTTCCAATCAATATATCTTCATTAAGAATTCGGCTTAATGTGACCAATCTCTTATGACCAGTCTGTAGGTTCTTTTGAAACTTTGATCAGTTCAGAGGATACACAATTCTGACTTCATCTTCCAAACAATCGAGCTTCAAAGGGAGTTCGCTAACATGTGGAATGAAAGATACGACATTGTACGTGACCAAAATTTCAGTACAAAAAGCTAATTCTACGAACACTAATGCGCCCTACCTTTACATTGGTGTAAAACTAACAGTTACACTCCCTCAGAATGCCCAAAGAGCATCAGTTTGAAAAACAACGAGCCACTTTCGCCGGAAATGAGCAAAACGCACAACACAACGTCCACGCTTCTAAAGTGTGCAATAATTAGTTCAGGACGCTGTTGATCTTTTGACTCGTGCATCCGCTAGGAGAAACTTGCGTTTAATCAGCGTCTGATTAGCGCTACGCTTCGATTAATGTCATAAGTAAAACGATTTTACCTTAAAAAATACACGATGTGCGTCTGAGGTAAACCTTAAGATGAAGATATGTTTCACTAAACTACTTTCTATTTTTTATGATGAATATTTTTCTGAAAATGATATTTGTATAGAAACCGACCCGGCTCCAATTGGGGTTGATTGAAATGTAAATTCTCGTAACCTTGACCCTTTGTTCTAAAGCCCTCTACGAGTAGGTAAAGTTTCCACGGGGATAAAGGAAATTCCATCTGGGTGATCATCTTGTTTCGTCAATAGAACAGAGTTTAGATTGTACCTTAAGAATCACACCCTTTTCTTCAGAATTATTAAATAAGAAGTTAAAAATTCCGCGACCGTCAAAAACCGTAATCCTTCGTAATCTAGATGACAAGTAACTTTTGAATTGTCCTGTTTCTATTGTTTGTTCCAGTCAAACATTTTCATGTCAAAGCCTTGCATGTATTATTCAATTAGCAAAGACAATACAACAGCGGGCGTTAAATAACGGATTGAAGAAATTAATTTGAAGGTGCCGAGAACGGATTTATTTTAAAATACGAGAAAGTCAGTTCTGCTGTACCTCAAAACTACTGTGCGGTAAAACTATTTACTTAACATTTAATGCGTACGAGTATTGTAGCGTTAAAGAATCCTGATTACCAAATATTTTGCTATTCAGGAAAAAAAAAAGCTTACATAAAAAAAAAAGATAAGCTTACCTCCACTGAGTGGAAAGAAGAAATGTAAATTATGTCTAGCAAGTGATCCTGAGCTGACCTTAGCTGCTT
This sequence comes from Catalaphyllia jardinei, assembly GCA_022496165.2. Lineage (NCBI taxonomy): Eukaryota > Metazoa > Cnidaria > Anthozoa > Scleractinia > Caryophylliidae > Catalaphyllia > Catalaphyllia jardinei. The sequence continues at coordinate 24,915,863 of CM042752.1, read as the reverse complement.
ATCCTGGTCGATTTATTTGCTTTATCAACTTTCAAGTCAGATAACAACCCCACTGTTCTTTTTGTGGCAGTCACGGGCGCTGTTAATACCCCATCAATGGTATGTACAAATTAAGAATACAGTCGGCAAACATACTCAACGCAGCCTCAGACCTTGAAGCTGGGCACACAGTGGGCAGTACTCACAAACTAACCTGGAACATTACATTAACTTTGAACATTTTTCTTCTAACTTCAGAGTCAAACAGAAAGTGGAGGAGAAAGTGTTAAAAGTTTTGTTTCCCAGCTTGAGATACCATCATGAGGTTTCTCACCACCACGGGGTAGCAATTCTGATAAACACTGATCAAACAACTGATATCTTTGCAAGTCAGGCTAAAAGATTCACAAGAAGGATAAATGTACACATATATTGATAAGGGAGGAAGCTTAAATCCTGGGGGGAGGGGGGGAAGGGGAAGACTCCCATAAAAATGGGCAGGGGAGCTTGTCAGAAATTTTGAAAACAACTCCTAAGAAGAAACAAAATGCTGCTTTATGGGCATGGGTTGAATTTTTTTCATCCCTAAAGGGTACCAATTCTAGGACAACACATTGTCTCCTGTAACATTTGTTTTGTTCAATACCCTAAAAGACACTGCAAGAGCTCCTGCTGTATAACATTTGAGACTGAACACTCAAGCAGTTATGGGAAAACTACATTTTTAACCCCTATAAGATATGACGAGCACCCGACTGTTCTCTTTAGACCAGTGTTTCTCCCCCTCCCTGGGTTGTTGCAACCCTCATTGGAGACTGTGGCTTTGAACTTGCTGTCCTCTACTGGGTTAAATTTCATAATATTTTATCTCCTCAGAAAGGTGCGATGTCAATGTAACTTAACATTTTGGTTTTTCAAAAGTGAAATTCCTTTTAATTTGACAGACATGCAAAGATCAAAGTGTTTCTGCTATGCAATTCAAAGACAAACCACGTTTTCTCTTCACAATTGCCCTCCATTCCAGCAAAATCGCAAATTACTTTGTCATAAATTATTCCTGATCAAACGACGATCGAACATGGCAGTGAAACTGACACGGCTATTGTCATGGATATATTTGATTGACGTCCTGGCAAAAAAAATCGTTGAAGGACGTGTGTGACTGATAACCGCTGTAAAAAAGCATTTTTTATGGTCTGCAAAGTAAACATTGCACCAATTTAAATACATTAAGGACGGTGCCTACTTTTGTTAGTGCGCACACACGCTGCACATCACGCAAGCCATGGTTTAAGTGCGCGTGCACGCTGGAGTTGACATTGACGCAATCAACTATGCTACCAAGTACATGACTAAAATTAAAACAAAATTTTCCTACTGTGACCAAATCGATTTAAATGAACCTATACTTCAACAAGGAACACCAGAATAGCAACATATCGCTAACCAATAGATGTTTAAGTGCCTATGAAGTAAAAAATATTTGCTTCTTATTTGGAAGGCCTTTGAAAGTATAGAAAAATGGTGTTTTTGTTTTTAGAATATCTTTTTTCGCTTTAGAGATATCTACGTTTTTGTGAGTAAAGTGATGACGTCATAAGTGGTTTCACAAAAACAGTACAACACTCAATCAAGAATATTTCTAGAAATATTAAAGTTTGAAGAACACTGCTCCAATATTTCTGGAGATATTCTTGATTGAGTATTGTACTGTTTTAGTGAAACCACCTATGATGTCATCACTTTCCTCATTTGCATAATACAAGAATGTAAATATCTCTTAAAAGAAAAAAGATATTCCAAAAAGGAAAGCGCCATTCTTCTTTACTTTGAAAGGCCTTTCAAATAAGCAGCAATTATTTTTTACTTCATAGGCACTTTAACGTCTTCCAGCTGCAAACCTAGCTGTTATCTTTCGAAAATTGCACTGAAAACTAACTGTAAACATGTCAGCTGCAGATGGTGTAGTGTGCGCGCATTAACGCAAATGTATTACTTACTGGGGAGGTGACAGGAAAAAATGTAATAGGCACCGTAAAAGTTTTCAAAAAAGATCAATAACTTTAAATAACACGTGGTTACCCCTACATTTTATGTTGCGAAATGGAAGTGGCAAGCCTATTCAACATGTGATTAGTTTATGGTTGTGAGCCAAAGGTATTTAGACTGTATTTTAGCTGAACCAACGGCAGGCTGTCAGAGATGCTAAAAGCACTTTTGCAACGATTTTATTTTAAAAAACGTACCCAAAATGATTTTAGTGTTACCATTTGCCATGTAGTTCAGGGTTCCAGACTGGGTGCCAATACCGAATTCCAACGGGTCAATTCCCACTATTGCCACCAAATCATTATTAATTTTCTATCAGTTTGTCGGGTCATGTAGGTGACCTTGTCAGGTTTTTGACCCGAGACCCCTCGCTTATCTGGAACACTGGTAGTTTAAAAAAATTTAAATTGAGTTTGCCCTTCTGTATGTAAAGGCGAATTCTAAGGAAATCTGTGAGGAAATATCCTTTCCATCTTTTTTCAGAAAAATGCTGATGTCAGCATTTTTGTTGACATTCAAGGCTAATTATTTCGAAAAAATGCGTGGCTGCCCCTAATTTTCTTGTGGATTCCACTAGCCCTTGCAAAGATGTACTTTTTCCATGTGGTCCTAACCTGGCGCAAAAACCTTTGTATTTAGTAGGCTCCGTCCTTAAATTTCACAGATGAGAAAGCTTAAGTTTCACAAATTAAATAACACTGGCAATGAAAAAGCTCTTTTAAGTATCACACAATTTTTGAAACAACTGCAATGCTTCAAACCCAGATGTCCAAGGAATAACTTCTGCACTGACCCCTGAATTGTTTTCACCTTGTAAGCAGTTCAAAAGTTTGTATCCTTTCCGTGCCAAGATGAAGTCTTCTCCTTTTAATGTTAGACAGGGACAAAGATCACCATGTCCATCTCCAACGTAAACTATGTGCTTGAAATGTTGATGGCAGTCAGTCAGGTACTTCTGAAGGACTTTTGATTTGCAAAGATTCAGTGGGCAATGCTTGCAATCATGCTCATGATAACGCTCAACATGTAACCGACCACTGCTTTCCCACCTTGCAGGGTTTGTGTAAACACTGCAGAAAGCTTCACGCAGAAAGTCACGGTCCAGTATATGATCGATAAAGTAACTGTTGGAGTCAGATATAATTATTGTTGGAACCTTTTGAGTCTGCAAAAAATGGCAAGCCTCCTTCATTCCTTCTGTAAATTGTAGAGTTTCAAAACACTTTTCATAGTCTTCTTTGGTTACATTTTCTGCATGCAGAACACCAAAGACTTTGTCCATGATGTTAGTCCAGCACCATCCTTTCTTGTGATGCTCTCGTATCAACTGCATGGTGGATGGAAGTAGTTTGGTCACCCATGTGTCTGTGTTTCCATCCACGAGGGTGTGGTCAAAGTCAAAAACAGCCAACAATTTAGATTGCTGTACCTACAACAAAGATTATTCCCTGATGTCAGTATGTAAGTAATATTAAGTAAATCAAAAAGGAGACTGAGGAAATACATTATTTCCATCACAGTAAGCCAGAATTTACAGAATGTTTGGTTGGGAGTCAATCAATCAAATGAAACAGTTTAGTCCAACTGGAAAATTTTCAGAACCTTTGAAAGAGATTCACTTTGACCAGTTGGTCCGAAATTTGCTGTTTCATTTTGCCACACCCACCCACTGCCTCACCGTTCTTTAGTAGATTTTTACTTTTATGGGGGATTAGGGAAAGGAATAGAAAATGTTAAGATCCATTCTACCAGTATGATCGAAAAATGTCCGTTTAGCGACAGGTGGTCAGACAGATCAGTGTGACAAAACGGAAAAAATCCAGTGCTTCATCGCTAAACGAAACTCTGGTTAAAATTAAATTGAATGGCATGCATACTACAAGATTATACAAAGTAACTGAGCTACTACTTGCGCTCTCATTGGTCAACAGGTTGTTATTTAGATGACAGAATGAAAACATGATAAAGACATTTTAGTCACACATATTTTTGAGAACTATTTTTATAAAAGCAATACAGCACTTTAGCCATGTTTACATAACCTCATCTAAACACTCCCATGGCTGGGAGAATTCTTGAAAGTTATGCAAACCCTCAACTTCATCTCAGGTTTACATATTACCTAATTGCAATAACGTCATAACAAAAAGCCAAATAGGAATTAAATTAGCCATCATGAGTATTTTCAATAACAATTTTTAAATTATTTAACACTTGTCACTCACATTAACAAGAGATAATTCTGTGATTCCTTGCAGTAAGACTCTGCACAAGAAACACTGATGTATGTAACAAAAGGGTTCAAAATTATAACTTCAGTATAATCGTCACTCATAGCCAGATTTCTGAAATACCCTCCACAGTTTTCTGGCAAAATTTGCACATGATAAGATAAAAGCATGGGGCTGAGGACAGCAACAGAAGGCAATGTCATTTTCCCAAATGAAGTCTTTGGCCTGGTGATAACTTCCCTCTATTGGATTAAAATCTTGGCTGTAAGGTTGAAGGTATCTGGCCAAAGCTCCTGCACCATATATAATTTCTTCCACTTCAAGAACATGATGAACTGCATGGCTTTTCTATTTAGCACCCCAGGCTATATTTGTTAAAAAGAATGGAGCTATTATTTCTTTAGTAGTTATCCAATGTAAGTTTGTAATTTGAGCATGTTTGAACTTCACTAGATTAATCAGCCTCCAATTGCATTAGAATGACACCAAGAAACTGATGCAAATGATTTCACTCATATTAAATGATTAATATTCAGCTATAAGCGTGTGTGTTGTGAATGTTGCAAGCTATGATAATTACATGCTAACTAATTCCTATTTGGTTTTTGGATTTTTGGATTTTGGATTTTGGATTTTTCTATGACAACCTTATTGCAAATAGGTGTAACTGTCTTGGATTCTCCCAACCCTCCTCGTGTGTAGATGAGGCTATGTAAACATGAAAAATTGCTCAGACTATTGCTTAGTTATATACAGGGTTCAAGACTAAATGTATGGCAAGTAACCAAAGACAAGTAAAACTTCAGTTTTTGGTTCTAAGCTATACCCATAAATGTACTTTAGTTTGCAGAATAATGTACACAGATCACAAATTGTTTGTCACAGAAGAATTACATGTCAAAAAAGAGATATACACATGTAGTGTACCAGTATTTAAGAGAGTCTTTTTCGCAAAACAAATAAGAAGACAACATTTTATTGAGTTTCCTCGGGTGTCGTTTAGTAACACACTAAAACACAACTCACTGATGAGACACGGATAAATTATGACAAACCCAGGTTGATAAAACATACATGATTTTGACTCAGACATAATGTATGTACTGTGAGGACATAAGTAAATCAATTTAAAATACAGAAATAGAGGGCGAGGATCACCTGCAATAGGAGAATTTTCTTTTTTCTCTTATCAACAAACAAGTGCACCTAAATGCAAGGACAGATCTAGGGGACAGGGTGTAGGAGTTGCATCCCCCTACCCTCCAAGACGACATGCAGCTTTCTAAAATAACTGGCAGTCTAAAAAAAAACCTATGTGGTTTATTGGTGTTATGCCATTCCTAAGTGCAGCACACTCTCCCAAGAAAACTCCTGGATCTGGATCCCCCCTGACATGTGGCTAGGACAGGGAAACATAAAGCAAATTTTATGCTTTAATGAAATGTTCTCAAGTCAGTAAAAACTACACGTAAAACCTAAGCTTATATGAGTATTATGCACCTATCATTGGTTTACCCCACATCCAAGGATGGCTGAATGAAAGGTATAAAGGGGAATTGTGTTGTTTTTTTTTTAAGCAGAAATTTTTTTTTTTATGCCTGTCAGTGCTCGTCTTTAAAGTTCCATAACAGAAGATACTTTTCCTTCAGCTTTGAGAAGAGACATTCGTACAAAAGCTCATTTTAGATCAAAATTTACTTCCTACGTAGATGTCTTCACTAGATGCCGCCCTGCCATGAGCTTTTGATATTCTGTGTTTATTGCTGCGAAGCCACCTGCAGCAGACTAATTTCGGTCACGTATGTGACCAGCCTGGGTTCCCTGCGCCAGATGCCAGGTTTACTTGAAAAATTTTGGATGTATGTATATCACCGCATTTGCCTCGATTTAAAGTAATGGAAATCGAGTCTCTTCCGATTCTGAAAAACTTCTACCATCAAAGTGGTATCGATGTGGAAGAGAAAATCCTGTTTCGTGTAGAAAGCCACGTTTTCGGGGGCGAAGAGTTTGAAGGTAAGTGAAGGTTGTACAAATTCCTATGACTAGAGCCGATTTGTTTCTCAGAATATTTGAAGCATATCCTGGAACTCTGAAATGCTTTGAATCCCTTTACACGAGCTTCAGCGCAAAAACAGTCTAGACATAACCAGACATCAATCATCTCATTCACATGCATGAATGACCCCGAGAACAAGCAAATCTACACGCAAACAAATAATTCCTGCACATGTTCATCTTGGAGCTATGGACTGAACAACACTAAAATGTCTTAAAAACCACATATGGCTATGAGTTATTAGTTTTATAGAATTAAGTTTTGTTCAGTCAGTAACCCCAAGAAAAATATGTGCAGAAATAATTTGTTTGCGTGTTGATTAATTTGCTTGCTCTCAGGCTCATTCATGCATGCGAATTTTTCTTTGTTTTTGTCATGTTGGTCAGTAAAAAGGCAGCTAAGAACCCGACAAACATTTCCATATATAGATTTCAAGGATGTAGTTAGTAAGTTAGTGAGCTAGCAGTCGGTAGAGAGGCGGAGATGATTGACGTCCACCAAAACTTAGGTTTTGTCTAACCTTTGTTTGCGCAGAATATTGCGTGTGATTGATAGCCGCTGTAACATAAAATGATTTTCAAGGAGGCTTTAAACATCCAACAAGTCAAAACAAGGTGGAACAAAATATCTTGTTGTCATAAATTAATCATGATGTGATGCTGGTCACCAGCATCAAATTTCCCCTGGGTTGCCTGACCCCACCCCCTCCCCCCACCCCCCATCCTGGGGAAAACCATTGATTGGTGCATTATAGAGCTTGCCCAAATAGCAAGCTGGAAAATAGAAGGTTTCATGGTCCCCGACGCCATCTCGGCACGGCAAAATTTACAGTGAATGTATGGGAAAAATCGTGATTTTGATGCTCGATAACTTGAGGTAGGTTGACATTCTACAATTTCTAGAATTGCAAACTAAAGATTAGCTAAAAGAGTTAACCGATCAAATTTGAAGGGCATCAGTTTGCTGAGAAGCGAGAAATCGTCTTTTCATTTTTCATATATTTGTCAGTAAAATGGAGCCGCCTTTCCAGGAAAAAGCTTTTGTAAGAAAAACTAAAAAGACGATATTTCGCTTCTAAGCAAACCGTTGCCCTTCAAATTTAATCGGTTAACTCTTTTAGCTAATATCTTTAGTTTGCAATTCACGGAAATTTCAGAATATCAACTTTCCTCGGGTAATCGAACATCCAAATCACGATTTTTCCCATACATTCACTGTAAATTTTGCCGTGTTTGCCCCACAACCAAGATGGCGTCGGCGACCGTGAAACCTTCTATTCGTTTTCTTTTTACCCTGCAGAATGGAATTCGAAAAGATCCAGGGTTGTCCAATGTAGATTATCCGTCCTTTTGGAGTTCATAGCTTTCTGCCGGACCTCGAAATTAAATTAAGAGACAAGCTGAAACTAAAGGTAACCAAACTAAATTCATGTCCACGAACAAATATATTTTCGATCTTGAGCATGCAACTAGACAATAAATGTATAAAGCTTGCATAAAATAAGAGGGTATCGTGATCGTAGTAAAAACGAACAATAGCATAAGTTCAAACCTCGTCAGACATGTTAATTCTACTCCAAAGCCTGTTGACAAATTCTCCAAGTTTTGCACAACCAACCTCCCATCTACCAACTGACTACTCCACTGCAATCTCGGCCTAGTCCTCCCTCCACGATGAAATGAATAAAATGAATACAAGTGTCAATCAGACGGGTAATTTTTACTTCCGGCTAAATTTAATCTCTTTTTTACATTAGAGATTTCATTTGGATCATTTCTTAAACCGAAAAATCGAAATTTGAAGAAAATTGCCGATCTGAAGGTATACGGCAACCTTAATCGAGGTTAAGAAAGTTTCTGCCTCCTTGTTTCGTGATCTATGGCCGTACCTGCATCGGATAAAAAGTAGATCAGTTCTTTATTTCATCTCTGAATGGCAAACTGTACTCTGAATATCGGCATAAGTACGATTTCTTTATGACATATATTCCGTTAACGTTCTTTCTCATGTTTGGGGTCAGACCCAAAATTACTAGACAGAAACAATAACAACAACAACTTGGTGTGGCTGGAAATGGGTTTACAAGTGGGTAACGAAAAGCTCTACTGTAATACAAGCGTCAGCCCCATGTACTCCTGGGCTTTGTTAGCTAAAGAAATCCTACCACTCAGGGGATTGGGGAGAACACTCTGCGAAGCCTGGCACTCTCTCCTCCGCAGAGGTTCAAGCATTCGTTATATCAATCCAGCGGATCCACCCCACCCGAAAAAAAAAACCCTTCGAGCCTCTGCGGAGGAGAGACGCCTGGCACATTTTTGTATCTAGATCGTCCAACCAAAAATGACGTCACATCCAGTTAAAAAAGCGAGCTGAGCGGCAAAATCAAATTTCAATATGGCTTAATCGTCCTCTCGGTAAGTAAAATGCCAATATTTCGCAATCGGCCGGATATTTTTAACGTTTTATTTGGACAAGATAAACAAAATTTTGTCTTCTTCCTCGTCATATCAGTTTTTTAAAGAACAGAGCTATTAGTTATTCAAAAACACGTTGTTTTGAAAGCATGTTTTTTACAAAATGTCGTCATTTCTTCGTCGCTGAATTCCACAGAAGTCATCGTTTGCCTGGAAATAATGAATTTTAGGTAAGTTTCACTCTATCTATCCTATTCTCTTAGGTAGGCATTACACTAACAGATAAACGCAATGGCAGTTTTCTACGCGTACGAGAACATAATTACCAGAAGCCCATTTTTTCGAATTTACCCTTGTCAAACACTCAGCAAAAACTTGAGAGCTGTTAATCGTATCACTGCAAGAATAGACCCACGCACAGAACGCGCTTTGCGGAACTTTCCCGACGATCGCCACTAACACAAATACAGGTTTTTGCTTATGTCTCAAACTGATGATGTCATAAAATATGTTTGGATTCGGTAAGATCCTTAAACAAGATATGTTTTCCCTTAGCAACTTCACAGGCAGGCCGTGAACCCCTTGGGAAAAAAGAAAGAGGATAGTTTTACCAGCGATTCAGTAATTTGAATGGATGAATGAATGTTTATTTGCCACACAATAAAAATTGCAAGGACAATCAATGATTTGGACATATCGTGTTCTTTTCCTCAGTTATAATCAAATTTATAGTTCCGTTTCAACAGTGTTAATACTGTCATCAGCAGTAAGTTCCATTACGCCTCCGCTACCCCCACCCCCCCCCCCCACCACCACCCAGATCCCATGAGGTCAAGAACGCACTTTTAACTTCTTTAAACCCTGGCCCTCACTTTTTAATTTTTCCCGTTTGCAGACCAAGTTCCTTATCCTATGATACTGGCAACTCATTTTGAAAGGTTACTTGTACATTTTGCATTATTTTTCAGTGTGCTTTCTCTGTATAAGCCGCATCAAGATATTTTAATCTGTTTGGGAATGAGAGAACACTAGCAATTCTGACAGACAATTTTAATTTATCAGTATTCCAATGTGGCGTTTTAGCAAAGCTCACACTAATTAGGGGATGATGGGAATTGCGCCGAAGTGTTTCTCGCGCCCCTAAAGTCGGCCTACTTTTTTGCGACTTTTCCCTTGGTCCCCCTTTGAGAAAATCTCATAAAATGGACGATTTAGGTGTTCTTGCCAAGTTTGTGATATCTCGGTTGTGCGGGCAGCTTTGGAGGCGCTGTTTGCGCCAAATTGTTGTCCGAGGATTGCGCTTTAAGCTCATACTAATTAGGGGATGTTCGGAATTGCGCCGAAGTGTTTCTCGGGCCCCTAAAGTCGGCCTACTCTTTTGCGACAATTCCCTTGCTTTCCCCTTTTAAAAAATTTCAGAAAATGGGCCATTTAGGTGTCCTTGCCAAGTTTGTGTTAGAAATAAAAGTTATCGATGAATTTTTTTTTAATTTTCTCTGAATGTTCTCTACCAAGCACTGTTTCGAAAAATACGATAAAAAATAGCTCACCATCCTTGCAAAAGAGATATGATGTGCCAATCTTGTCCCATTTATGCCTGTACTCGTGCTAATCACGTGCGTTATTCATCGGTCCACGTTACATTTTGCAGTAGCTGGAAGCACAGTTTATCGAGGTAACACTTGGAAGAAAACTTGACAGGGTGAAAGCCTACAGGAGCATGTGGAACAAAATCAAATAAAAGTCGTGGAAAAAATCGCCCTATTTGAAACGAGGTAGAGGTAAAACGTTCGTCGAGTAGTTGTTTTCTTGGCCATAATTTGCATCCTAGAGTAACGATTTTGTGCACGCTTTTAGCTATAACTTTTTTTTCCATCCCATAAACAGTCCGGGGTCGTTGTCAGATTTGATAACCATTTGACGTCATAACATGGCGGCCATTTCAAAAATTCGGAAATTTTCGTATTTACTTCGCTTTGCTCGTTATTTGTTCGATTATGCTCGGGTAATTTATCCATAATTCTATTCGATAAGCACCAGAAAGGAAGAAGCAGCGAGTTTTGAAGATGGCTGTTGAAGACCAGCGTAAATGATGGAAAATGCTACTCGTGAAGTGAAACAGCGCTTGCAATTTTACATAAAGATCAGGTATGTTTTTCATTGGGTCATTAGAGTTAAATTACTTGCAGATTTTTGGGACAATCGCAAAAAATATGTCGTTAATCTTCACGTCATATACCTGGGAGTTAATGTGTTTTTAGTGCTGTGCACGATCTGTGAAAAAAATGCACGGGTGTATTTTGATTTGCGATGTGCTGTTCGTAACGGCGGCCATATTTACATCTGTAATTGATGTGTTCCTAGGTATTGAGATGGCGGATGCTGGTGCCCATAGAATCAAAACAGCAAATAAAATTTATGTTGATTTTGTGGCAAGACTGCGTCTTCAAAAACCACTTCTGCAAGACCTCAAGAAAAATTCAAGCTTGAATTCGAATGACATGGTATCGATATTGAAGAGGACAACGATTTTATTCATCCCCTTAATGTCTGCTTGACGCGCGTGGGGTATTTTTATCGCTTGAGACGGTCAATTAATGGGCAAATGCACTTAAAGGTAAGTTGAATATATTTTTAGTGTCCAAGACTCAATTTCCACACATTCGCAGTCCTGAAATATTTTCCGGAATATGTTGGTACCCCAAATAACGTCTCGTGAACGAAAACTAGTGCAGGTATTGGTTAATGGTTTGGTTTGGTCGAGGATATCAAAACTGATAACGATCCCGGACTGATAAATTTGTTTCAATATTTGTTTTAGATTTAAGAGGATAACATGGGCACCATAGGAGAACTGTAACCAGGAGAAAGCATATTAAAACTTTATAAAAAAAACCTTTAGTGGCTTTCTAAAGTTAAAACATTCGAGTTTTCGGCTGTCAGACTAAAGCCTACAATGGGTTAATAGGGAAAAAAGAGTAACTACAAATGTATACAAAAATACATATAGGTGAAACTATAAAAAGAACACATTAAAATGGAGAAAATTTATAATTAAGTGTCACCAAACCATGACTAAACTAACTTTTCTTTTTTAAAAGAATAGAGTATTGATTGGGGAGCGGCGCGCGGCCTTGAATTGGTACCTGCATGATTTATCAAAGCAGTGTGCCATGATTCAGAAATTCTTTCTAGCTAGGAGCTCGGAAATGGCCTGGATGTCTGTGTGTTCATTCATTTATAGACAGTGTAGGTTTCACTAAAACTTTCAGTTTTCAAAGTTATGGCTAGTTCACTTTCATCTGTTGCCATTTGGACGAGTTACACAACTGATAAAAACATGCCACAACAGACAACAATATAAATGATCCTGAAAGCGACAAACAAGCAACAATACACCACATGCTTCATTTAACAATCTATTCGAAAACTATGTTATCAATAATGCCAGATGTCGGACTTCCCACTATGGCGTTCCAAAATTATGCGGTGTTTTCTTTCTCGACTAAAAAAGTAACTTTCCATTCAAAGCGTTCATCCATTTTTCCGTACAAAATTCGCTAAATTTATGGGTATTCTGATACATTTTTATTGCGGATTAATAAAGTCTTATTTAAAACAACTTTTCGTTTTGCAACTGCAACAGAGTTTTAATACTGACACGAAACAAAAAACAAACAAATATCACTATATAGCTGCGAAAGCATTTATTATTGATTTGCCGCCGGCAGCGAAATCTGATTAAAAACCATTCATTGCAGTATAGGCATGGAATTTCTCCCAACTGTTTGAACGCATTGTCAGGCATGGAGAGTTAATAGGAAACGTCAATGACAGCGAAGTAACTATATTGATCGATCGATAAATTCTCAAACCCAAGACAATTTTGAACATTCGTTTATGAGCATTGAAACTCAGCGGGGAAGTTATTCGAGTGAAAGACTCGAAATAGTTTTATCTAGAAGCTTTACTTCTTGCAATTCCCAGGTCGTGCACTAAGGAACAAACTACTAAAATGAAATTTCGTAAATTTTTCGGACTCTTCTTCTTGACAGTGCTCGCTATCCAGGCTTCCGACAGCCACTGTAACAATGGAATTTGCGAGAAAGCTTCTCTCTTTCTTTCCAATGACAAAAAGCAGAATTCTACTCTTGTCGGGTATGTTATCATCAGCTTTAGCTCCATTTGGAACTGGAAGCAATGCTTTAACCTCTGTTTGAAGAATTGCCAGTGTCTCTCGTTCAACTTTAACGAGGTCAACACAACTGAAAACTGCGAGCTGAACGATGCCAACACTAAAGTGGAACCAGAAGCACTGAGAGAAAAGGAAGGCGTGAGCTATTACGAAATAACCAGGAATTATTATGATATGAAGGTAAGAAAGTTAATTATTCCAAATCATGACATCGGTATATGTGCTGTAAGTGACGATCAAGAATCTTGCTCAGATTGATCAAGTAGAGAGTCGCAAATATTGTTTCGACAAGTTTCGTAATCTTTAGTTCAATTCCTTCTTCTTTTTTTGTTTTCTTGTCGGTTTGTTATTTGTGTGTGTGTGTTTTATTGTGGTATGAACCTGATGAGATCAGGTATTGAGTTTAATGTACAGGTGATCGCGACTAGTTTGCTTTTTGCTTTTTGTTTGTTTAATATTTTTCTCTTTTTTTCTTTTCTACGTTTTTGATGGAGACTTTCAGATGTTTATATTCGGGTACTTTGTATTTTCAAAGACGCCAACTTTCAGTTTTCCCCGTGTTATTTTACTCCCATTCTCCAAACGGAAAGGATCGAGAACGTAATTAATGAAGCTGATATGTGTGATGAAGCCAAAACTTTAGACATACTTAGAAATATGAGTTTGGTTCACCTTCACTTCAGAGCTGATCAAAAGCAGTTGCCTTGGCAATTAAGATTAAATCTTTCAAAGAATTTTTATTATCTTCACTTTGATGAAACAAAAGATTAAAAACCGGCAAAATTAGATGCCACTCCTAAAACGCTTTCGTGCAACTTTCGTGTTTTGCCTGAACATTGAAATGTGTACATGTCTGAAGTTGCTGTTCAAGAGCCAAAAGCTAAACGAATTGATTTCAGGACGAACTGTAATTAGAAATAAGGGTAATTAGAAGTAACTGTAATTTAAAACTTAGTATTCAAACTAATTTTTGGAGATATCTTGCTTTCATAAAGATATATGGCAAACGACCTTTTAAAAGCAGGTGGTCGCAGCTAGAGCTGGTTTATTTGAGAAGAACAAAATAGGAAATTATTATACTCGAAAATAGCAGCGACTTGTCATGTGGCGCTCATGCGAGGGTGATATTAATCATGTGCTTATGTGCTTATATACAAAACCATTGATTGAACAGAGTTCGCGTGGTTCTGAAAGGCAATGTATGTGTTCTCAGCGCCAACCGATCGGGGGTTGGCGCTGAAATTTTTTGTATTTTATTATCCAACTGCACTTCGTAAAGTACAAATAACGCCCAAAACGAGTATAAATATCACGCGGTATTTGTACTCCAGAGGACCGGTTTGACAGGTTTGTTTGCTGTTGACCAATCATTTAGCTGGATTTCCCGCGCCAAAGTCGTTCCGCTTCGCATACTTCTGTCACGCATTCCCCGTAAATAAATATTCGCGAAATTCGCTGGCAAAGACATAATAATTTGGCGTGTTGGATAACAAATCTCTTATTAGACGTTTCGTTGTGTAGTATCGCTGAGAATTTTTACTCGTTGTTTGTATTTTGACTCGCCCTACGGGCTCGCCAAAATACGGCACAACTCGTAAAAATACTCAGCGATACTTCACAACAAAACGTCTAATAAGATATATGCATTGCATTGCATTGCATGGTATGTTATTGTATGGCATGGCTTGTTCTTGTAGATAACATAACGCGCGCCCTGATTGGCTAATTGGCATATTCTCCGATTATGTCCACGGGCCAATTGCAAAGAAGAAAGCCAAATAATAAATAACTTACTAAACTAGGACGTTCAGTTTTTACGGGAAAATCTCAAACGGCGACCTTGTCGCATGGACCTCGCTTGGTCAATAAGGTCTGGTCAATAAGGTCTCGGTCTGAGATTTTCCCGTAAGAATCTCACTCTCGGTTAATAAGTAGTTAGTATTGCACTGTAATGTATTGCATTGCATTGCAATGTATAAAACTAGACATCATCTTGAAGTAAACATGCTTTGTTTTACATCTTTGCCGTTTGAATAATATAACTTCAGGCAAGTTTCTTTTTGTACTGGCCTATTGAAAATGCTCAAATTCCATCGGCTATCTTGGGTAATCGAGCGTTGTCTCGGACTTTCCTAGATTTCGTAAAAATTTAAACTCATGCATTGGAACATTAAAGCATATTTCTCAAAATAGATCACCAAAAAAGTCTTTTTGAAGCAATAAAAGAAAATTGGAATTTTCGATGCTGTCGTGGCATTCTCCATATTTAGAGGCAGTGGTTCTTAATGATTAAGTCAAGGTATTAACAGAACACATGAAATGTATTCTTGTTTTTTAGGGAGCTTTTCAGCAGACCTGCCCTGATTCAGATTGTCAAAGTAACTGCTGCCACTCTGCCCCCTGTCAAAATGGCGGGACATGTCGTGACGTGTGTCATGCCAACAAGAGAAGATACAACTGCGCATGTCCCGAGGGATTCTCGGGACACAGGTGTCAATTCAAAGTCCGATCATGTAGAGAAATCCTGCTGGGTAACAAAGCAAAAACAAATGGGCTGTACAGCGTTTTTGACGAAGAAGACGTCTTGTTCCAGGCCTACTGCGATTTTGGTTCTGAGCCTAATTTCGCATGGACTCTGATCGTGTCCTACTCTTTTGAAAACAGTGGTATGTTCAGCGGAAAACCGTTCTACCTGCACGACATACAAATCAACCAAGATGTACATCAATGGGGCAGCTATCGCTTGTCACTATCCCGTATGCAGTCCCTCCGGAACTCATCCACTCACTGGCGAGCGACTTGCAACTTCGCGACCAAAGTAATGGACTATCGGGATTACATTCGCACTTCGTTTGTCAATACCGATTTTCTTGTGACCCCTGATGGAGATCGTTGCATTCGGTATGAATTTGTCGACATTCGAGGAAATAGGTGCAAAAACTGCACTGTCTACTCCCCCTACTCTCCCTTCCTTGATTATCATATTGATAGCTGGCGGGGCAATTTCTGTGACTTCACGGCGAGAAAAGATGGAGTCGTTGACGAAGACAACTTTGGCTATTATGGTACATGGAACGACGCATTCGGGTGCTGTTCCACGCAGGTCTCTACAACTGAATACTGGATTGGTGGCCATAAATAAAACATCTGAAGATACATGCTTAACCTGAGAGACCAGTAATCCATTTCATGCTTGCTTAATTAAGCAAAAATGCAGGAGTCTCCTGGTTTTAGAGGTTCTTGTCGTTATACCGCATTCCTAAGATGTGGGATGGGAATACTCTTTCAGTTGTATTGTTAATCTATTTGTTTAGTTCTTTCAATTTCTTATCAATCTTTTCCGAAGATCTTCCGAATTACCAGTTTGCATCCAAACTTAAGCATGGGTTCATTATAAACTCGACGTTCCTGACGAGTCACGCCAATGTTCTGTCTCCGTTGGTTTTTAGAAGCCCTGATCAAGGTAAAGGATAAATTTATGGCTACAGCGAACTTGAACTAGTCACAATTAACAACATTTCAGACTACCGAGCAGTGTGTACTCTGGTGCGAGTACTCTTGGCGTAGCGCTGGATCCGATAAGAGTCTGGAAAGAGTGACAAACTACGAGTGGGATTGGGTCCAGTCGCAACTCTCGCCTCACGATGGAGTCGACATATATTTCGAGAAAACACAAAAAATAAAAGGAAAACACTAGACAGTCAAAATGAAACTCTTTGTTATGTACGGAAATGGATTTCATCTAATCATTGTCTGTTTAGGGATAATACGTAGCTTATCATTTTCGCGCCTATCGCTTTTCTACATAAGGTCGCTAGATTTGTATCAAATCACTGCTCTCTCTTAGCTTTGCAGCATCTATGCATAGAATCGACCTAATTAAGGTTAAATTCCTAATTTTGGAGATTAACTAAGAGCATATCAGCACCGTTTTGTGAATTCCTCAGACTTCGATCACATAGTGTAGCCTTAAGTAGCTAAATTGCTGGCTTCGAAATTTAAAGCGATATTATTTTACGGGTGTCGCCATCGTGTAGCTGATCATGATCGAATTCGTAATAGCCAAAAAATGTTCTGAATGGGGTTAACTTTTAGCCCTAAAACATGCTAAAAAAATAAGCAGTTAGGGGTAAAAATGTTAAAACATTTAACCGTTACTCGTTAAAAATGTTAAGTGTAAAGACATTACCGTATTTACTCGATTAAAAGCCAGGGCGTTTAGCTCTTTTGTGATTCGAGTGCGGCATTTATTCTGACGCCGTTTAGTGAAATTATCCGAAACTGTTACTCCTCCTTCTATAATTTCACTAAACGGCGTCAGAATGGCTTTAAAATCGGCACAAGAGACGCGTTTTGCGACACATTTGAGGTACGAAAACTTTATATCAAATGAGATAGTTCTTTACACAATTTTCTTTTTATGATCGATGATATTCCCATACAATTCTCTATATACACATGCTATCGCATATAACACGTAATTTGAGCTTGGGAAGCCTGTGGCATGTGTTTTACCCGTCCTAAACTTTATTGTGATTGTTCAGTAGACAATTGGCATGTCGACGTGTTCACGGCTCTTCGACTCTCACAGTAACTTCAGACCTGTGCGTTTTACCTAGTAGCCCTTGTCCTTTATTGGCCAGAACGTTTGTACATATGCAAACATATTTGATAATTTCTTATTAAATTTGCGTTGTATATGTTTGCAATTAGAATAAAAGTCTTTCAGTTACGTTTGAAATCTGTCCGTACAGTATTCTCTCATTAAGGTGGCTCACTAGAGTTTTTCTGAGACTTGATAGCGCGCCATAAGTCAGTATTTATCGCGCATGCAAAAATGACTCAAGTAGCCCTAAGAAGAAACGAAAGCAACTTCAGCATTTGAAAGGCGTTAAATGACTTCGATATATGTAGCAATAATTTGAAACTCTGTTCAAACATGTGTTTAAGCCTAAGGCCATAAAAACTATGACAAAAATGCTCTATAAAAAAACAGGTAAAAGAGTTCTAATTTACTCTTGCTTTCTGGCACGCGATACATGGCGTCAAATGAGCGCGAGCTAAATAAATAACAGCACGTGTCGCACGCGTTTTTTTCTGATTTTTGTGACGTCAGCGTAAATAAATAAATGCTGGTTTTCTCGAATTTCCTTCGGGGAATCTTTTTTAAAATTTGGCTTAGATGTAACCACATACAAATCCTATAAGATACCCTATTTTTGTTAAAATCTGTCTGAGTTAATGTAAATGGCAATGCCTTTTTGAACTCGCGCTTGACGTTCACACCGGGTAAAAAGAAACCAAAATGTGGTTTATCGTGGTCTTTACTCTTATCCACAATGCCGGCTACGCTTCATTACTCTTTTCCCAAACAATGCTTTCTTATTGCTTCGGCATGTTGAGCGAGTTTGCAAAAGTTTTCAAAAGGAAAATCTGACGCGTACAAGTAGCTCTTTTGCATAATACAGCGCGTGCACTTTCAAGTCGGAGTCGGTGTTTTCAATTGTCAACAAATCTTAACAAAGATTTCTTTAGTTATCTTTAATGTTGTGGTAAAAAACAAATGGAATGTGGTTTACCGTAGACTGTATTCTTATTGACAACGACACAGGTCATCACAGCGTGTGTGGCGTGTTTTGTATTCCTCGGAATGGCATTTTCTTTCATTAAATTAATTTCCTATCCAGACACATTGACAAAGCGCGAGGCGGCTATAATCACCTCTGCGGAGGTTATTATAGCGGAATATGACGCCATTCTCGGCCAATGAGAGCGCGAGGATTTCTATAATCACCTGAGTAATTATACTAAATATTTAGAATAATGACAAATTACAGAATACTGGAAAAGCCGTCTGAGCAACGCTGACTTTTTGACATTTCAAAATGTCAAGCAATATCAGTTCCATCCTGTGGCAGAATATGAAAAAAATTCACCGAAGGAAAGGTAAAATATTAAGGAGTCTGGGCCAAAATCCAAAAATTGACAGCCAAAACATAGGCCCTATATCAACAGTACCCATGCTGGTACATCTCTACGGGGGAAAACTTTAAGGGAAATTAAGTTTCTATAAGGACGATGTTTGTAATAACTCTAGGGAGCCACCTTAACGCATTTTCCAAATTCAAGCCTGAACTCAATCTCATATGAAGTCAGCTTTCCTGATAAGTTTCTGTTTATGTTCTTTAGGAAAAGTGTTTTTTAATATATTAAACACGAAATATTGTTCAGGTTTTCAAACATCGAGAAGAGAGTTAAAAATACGACGCATTGCAGAATACTTTGAACCATTCTCGTCCCCAGTGCTACTCGTCTTAAAATGTCGTTGACGAGTGGCTCCCTCCGTTTCGCCGACCACGTGACCAAAAGGAACGGAAGCTCTGGGAACGAGATTGATTTTAGACAAATTTCCAACTCTACATCTACTTTTATGCGTCAAAGGTATTAAAAAGGGAAAAATAAAAAAAACGGACTTTGATGTGTAAAACAAAGGCTCATTGAGAGCCAATATTTACATCTTTCATAATTAAAATAGATATAAGTATGTAAGATGTGAAACCAATTGAAAGGCTGACCCACGGCTAAAAAGGTTAAATTTAATGCCACATATTTCTGTTAGACAGGACTAACCTTCTTAAGTAACAGACTAGCAAGGGACTTTATATTATGAGGGTAACACTCAACAGTAGTTAAAAGTACGGACACGATTGTGGCCCTCTAAAAGTAAAATACAATTCAATAAAAAGCCTAAAACTAATAACAAAAGGTTGAAATTTCTAATAATAAACGTTTAATTGGTAATCAAGTCCTTGCGTTTAGTTAGATACAATACAAAGAGATTTTAAACTCAGTTCAATTCTTGCAAGTCAAGTCGGTGAGCTGCAACCGTTTAGTCCTAAGATTTTCAATCAGCATGAACCTCCTCGGCTTCACAGAACAGTGATCCATTTCGCGTTCCTTTTTACCTCAGGATGAATTCGCTTGGTTTTCAGATCAAATGCTATTTCAGGGGAAGATATTTTGCGTTCAAAATTCCATTCCTAAATCAGCAACAACGACAAAACAAAATAAGACAATTTAAAAGAGAAATTTCCTCATCAAACGAAGCCCACAATACTGTATATACAGAGCCGGATTCCATGTTGCTTGTAGCTAAGCATATCAAACACGAAATACCTTTGCTTACCGCATTTCCATGAAAAGACAATTGAAAATACGAAGCACAGAATTAACAAAGTTAAAAAAAGATTCTCTGAAATATTTTCCGGAGCAATAAACATTTTGATATCAAAGCTGAACTAATCTGTTTACGAAGCGTGCAAAGCAACTAATCATTCACTTGCAACTTATGACGTTATTTCACCCCTGAATGACGTCACACTTGAAGATATCCACTATCATTGGATCTGCCATCTTGAAGATATCAATTCTTTTTTATCTGAAATATCAGAAACAGCTCCAAACCTGAAAGGACCACAGTCACGGAATTTTGAATTATTTTGACCATCGACAAAATTACCATCAAATTGGAGGAAACCTGAAAATAATACTTTACAAAGATAGAAAAGCACCAAAGAGATAATAATAAACCATAAAGGAAAAAGGATAGTTAAGGATGGAGAAGATTGACAAGGATTACAAACAACGAAATGGAAAAATTTAGGCTAAACTTTTCAAACCGTTTAACCGTGACTATTATTCTTTAATATTTCAGAATTAGTATCCTTGCAAAATACAATTCCACTAAAACATAAATTCAGTCTCAACTGTAAACTTCTAAGTTTGCAAAATTTACTATGAAAAAAATGGTTGCCACAAAAAAGTCAAAACTCCTGAACAAACATTTAATGTACCGAAAAGGTTTCTGGGAAATCTTTCGATAATACTCACAAAGTTTCGTCGTCACTATAGCTTTAAAACTAGTCAGGTTTGACAGGTTTAAAATCAGCCCGACGCTACTTCTCCCAGCAAAAGTTTAACTGAGTAGGGTTTTTAAATACACCTCTTAAAATGTTGATCAATTTGCACCTTGAGTCGGTAACCTTTAGCATCTGGGTTGCTTTTAAGTCCTCGCTGTTTCCAAGAACGAAGTGTTCGTACGATTCTATCAAGAGGTCATCGGGTTTCATGCCAAATCTTCCATAAGCACGCTGAAAAAATCAACAACAACAATGATCGGCACACGCAGGTAAATTGGTTTACTGCACTGCTGTTCACTCTTTTAGTCCACGTCGGCAAAAACTGCTCACTCATATTTAGCCCGTATTATTGCCTAAGGGCACTTGGCTAATAAAATAGTAAATGATCCTTTCTACTTAGGAATTTTTAATTTGCACAGTGATTTCACTTTAAACGTACTGCTGACTAGCTTACCGGATCACTGGCAGCAGGTGGACGGTTAGGGTAAAACAAGAAATTGCCGAGGCTGTTTGCTATGAGCCTGTTGCCTTTCACAGTGTGTGGTTGTAACACGTGCGGATGTGATCCAATGATCATGTGCACACCAAGAGACATTAGGTGTTTGTTTATATGAAGCTGGTAGGGAAGAGGCCGTAAGTTTAGCTCGTCGCCATAGTGCATAAGGACGACTATGATGTCTACGTCTGCCTTTGAAAAAAAAAGAAAAAAAAATTCGACAATAGTGATTTGCAACGCGGAAAAGGCCAGCGAAATCTGACGACAACTGTTTATGTAGACTTTGTAGTCGGCACTAAAGCATATCGTTATTCTTTGGCGATTTGAGCCCCCCAAAAACGATTTACAAAATGTTTTTATTTAGTTATAGTGCAGTTAATCATAGATTATCAGTAAAAAGTAAATCAGTGGGAAGTGAGAAGTCAATCTATGACAAAACAGCAGATTGTGGCTCACCTAGAGTCACAGATAGCATACCTGCAAGGCACAATTACACTCTAATAAATATATAAATTTATAAAATTTGGTCCAGTTTGGCTTGATTGTGCTAATGTATTTTTCCAATTCAAACCGGTGTTTGAACCTCACCGTTATTTGACGAAATAACGGATTTCAGGACGATGGATCCTAAATTAAAAGCATGGAATATTGATAAAAGGGTGGGTTTTGCAGGAAATTAAAGATAAAATAAAATGGATGAAATAAGTTAAAATGTATCAAAGCATTAGTTCTGTAGAATTCTTGTTTCGTAACAATAACGTCTTGTGAGATATCCAGCCAAAGGCTACGCTGTATGGGTTATTGACCAAGATGGCTGGATATTGGCCGAGTCCTTTTTTTTGGCTGTTTATGTACCTCTACTCCGTTCTCGGTCCATAGGGTCGCCAAAAGAGAACGAGACGAATATCCAGCCATCTTGACCGAAAAAGCTTGATCAATAAAGGATTTTTTCTTTGGCTTAAGGGGAAATTTTCTCGCGGGACACAGAGGGTAATCCCGAGCGGGCAAGATAGCACTTTCATGCCCGCTTGGGTAGCCAATCACAGCGCGCGATTTGGTTCATCTTGCCCGCTCACGGAGTTAGTCACATCTTAAATATGGGTTATTGACCAACCTTGAGGTCAAGATGGCTGGATATTGGCAAAGTTCTTTATTTTCTGCGTGTTTATGGACCGAGGCGGAGTCGAGGTCCATAAACTCGCAAAAAAAGGAACGAAGCCAATATCCAGCCTTCTTGACCGAAAAAGCTTGGTCAATAAAAGAGTTATTACTTGGCTTTCGGGGAAATTTTTCTCGCGGGGATACGGTGGGTAGTCGCAAGTGGGCAAGACAGCTCCATCTTGCCCGCTCGATCACAGCGCCCGATCTGGTTCATATTGCGCGCTCACGGGGCTAGCCATATAATAAGGCTCAGTTATTGCCTTCTTCTGTGGGACCACGCAACTTGCTGTAATGGCGTCGTCTCCAAAGAGCGAAACTTCACGACGCGTGTTCTAAAACGAATTTTGAATCTGTAAATATCTTAACTTAGAAAAACCTTATTAAGCTCGTTGACGTCTCTTGTGGCAATGTCATCTCGATAAACAGCAGGACCAGAGTTGAACAGCATTCTCATTTCCGTGCAGTTTTCTCTTAAGCTTCTGACAAAAATGTCACAGTAACCAAGAAACCCTATCTTTATCCCATTTCGTTCCAGGATCAAAGGTTCCTATAAAAAGGAGAGTTCAAAAGGATAATTAGTATGCTCATAGCAAACAGACGTTAGTCCACGCCATGAAAAAAAGGTCGGTTTGATAAGGATGAGCTCCTGGTAAGCGGAGTAGTCGTATAGCATAAACTACAGCCAAGGAAAGGGATTTTCAATTTTGGCAGTGGCGATTTAGTGTTTTAGGGCGCTGGTGTTGTGATCCGGAGGTCCCGGGTTTAAGGCCTCCCTCCTGCCACTAGTGGGATTTGCTTCTAGGTAGTCCCGTGTTAAAATCCTCGGTCACGCTTTGTAAATAGTCAACTGGTCTGCCTCCTGCCAGTTGGGATTTCTAACTATGTTACGTTTATTTGAAATATTTGTTTTCTTTGTTTCAGTGGCATGCCTGTAAACAAGCTAAGCTTAGTGCTTATCGCTTGCATAGCTAAGTGCATGACCACTGTGAATACGATGTACATATTTTTTGCAATGGGCTCAACTGGACATAATCCCAAGTCCGGCAATACTCGTGTAGCGTGGGGCAATAATGTCCAGTTGTATCTACAACAAAGAATCGTATTGGCCTTGGCTTTTACTGACGATTTTGGCCACAGGTAGCCGGTGCATCTCAGCCCAATCCCGGACCTGAGACAAATCTTGCTTGCGATAAGTGACATCAAAAAGTTGCACTCAGTTAGGATAGACCAAACGGCAGTTTTTATTTAACAACGTACATCATTTTGGAGTACCTTAGGGGAATATATTACAATCTGGGTTACAGATGTGCAATCGAAGAGTAGAACTGTAGCAGTCAACCTGTCTCGCTTGCTCTATCATCGTTCACCCAGAGCGAAAGTTACCCAACCAATAAGTGTACCTGAGGAGAGTCATATTTGCCATAAGTGATGCCAAAATATTTCACTCCTGTCTTTTTGAGGACGTCAGCCGTCAAAGTGGCACCTTCTGAACCAAAGTCGTTTAAGTGATTATTGGCTAGTGTTACCGCATCAAATCCTGCAAATCTGGGTAGGAGCAAAAAAATATGATTGTCGATAGCTGTCATGGTCATGATCATAAGAGGTTTCAGTCAGTTCAGCATGGACATTCGAAGTCTGTAGCAAGAAATATTGGATACCAATAAATTAGTGACTGGGAGCAATAAAAAAGCACCTCATTTGTAATTCGTGTTAAACTTCTCCACCTTTAACGATTCTTGTTCCCTTATGGTTTCTCGTTATTTTTTTGTGTTTTCTATCTCATGCAGTAAACTACTATAGTAAAACCCGCGTGTAACAAGCTACATTTTTTGAAGTCTGGCAAAAGAAGTTCTTGTATTTTGGAATAGTTATTTATAATTTAGGTTACGAAGTTAGGTTCTTAAATTAGGTTCGTGATTTCCAGGGAGGTATAGCTGCTGATTACCAGAAAAAAAAAACATGATAAACTTAGGTTTGGTCCACGAATGTGCTTGTAGTAGTTATTCACAATTGCATTATGTATTTTCTTGCAAATTTGCAGTCTGAGAAAGTCATACTCCTCGAGTTAAAAATGTTTATCATAATTCATCTGTTAACCCACATCTACGAACCGCCTTGATGTTATATTTTGGGGTATGAGTAAAATGGCAAATTTCTGCCAGCAGGGGGGCTACTCCCTATAATGGCCAATACGCCCGAAAGGGGTACCTTTTTCACGCTTCAGGTATATAAAAGGGTAGGGATTTCACAAGATGAGGTATATAAAAGGGAAGAGAAATCGGTCATTTAGGTATTTACAAGGGCCTTTAATTATAATATTTCGAATAGACGCCCCTTATGGCTTTGTCAGTATACTTATTAAGCACTACATGAAAATGAGAACAAGACTTCCTAAAGTAGGTATCTGAAAGGGGTACCTTTTTTCAATAAAAGGTATATAAAAGGAGTACCTTTTCTGCCAAAATGGTATATAAAAGGGTAAGGGGTTGGACCTCGGAGCGGAGCCTCCCCGTATTAAACTTTGTTATGTACCCCCCCGGGCTTACATGCAAGGTTTTAATGCATTTTCCGGTTTCCCTTACCCTAAGGAAATTTCGTACATGGCCAAGCTGACTCAACTGACTCCCTTAACCTCAATTTGTACACCATTTCGTGTGACATTTCTTTGTGGCGACAGTGCTGTTGCCTCAATGCTGGAGCTGCCTCTGGACTCGCATCTAGTATAACTGACTTTTTTCCTTTGAACTTGTGGCGATACACATTTTGACTGACAAACGGAGATTCCAAATTACCAACTGAAATATCAGCTTGTCTGATGTGTGGGGCCACCTCATTGAACGAGTCATTATATGTGTGATACTTGTGTTCCACGTAATATTTGATTGGTCCAGAGAAAGAGATATCTCCCACAAACAGTAAAGTAACTTCATCTGCGAGAAAAAAAAAACAACTCTATTTGTTAGCTTTTATAACTTGGTAATTTATCAACAGGTATACCTATCGATAGAGTGGCAACGAGCAAATAATTTGTGGTATAATAAGGGGTTTATTAATACAGCATGACGGATTTTTGGTTCTCTTCTGTTGCAAACATTACCAAGAGAAAATTATAACGCGTTTACCGGCCGGTAGCGTTCGTCACGCAATCCAGTAGGATATTGAGAATTCGAGGACCCTGAATATCAAGAGTTTTGAAATGTATCGCTGCTCGGTCGAACTTTCAGTTCAAGATGATGAGCAAAGTGAAAGTCAAAGTGAACACGCTAGTTTGATTGATGAACACGCTCGTTTAATTCTGTGGCAAGCAGGTCCGATTTGTGTTTTGAACACTGGATTCGACTGCATGATAAACACACTCGGTCACTTCTGTTCGGAAACACTGCCGACTAAACCTTCAGTTCGATATGGTAGATTTGAAAACTGGATTTGCTCTCGTCGTTCGACTGGTGAATACTCTTTCAAAAAAATGCTTCCCGATGGAACTTTCAGTTCGATATAGGTAAACAGAAGGAATACACTGTTTCAATTCATGAACACGCTCGTTCAATTCTGTGGTGAACACGCCAGTTCGGTTTCGTGTCGATTTTGTGTCTTGGATTTGCTCTTGTCTAACAGTTTTCCTCAAAATTCAAATTAGAAGAAGAGTTTTGTAAAGGGCACGCTCCCCGATTGAACTTTCAGTTCGATAAAGTGAGAGAGGAAACACGCTAGTTCGATATGTTTTGAGACTATGAAATTGTTCACAGTTGGACAAACACAACGGCAAAGAAAACGATCACCTTCTACGAGACAAGTCTAGATGTAACGCGCCTCCTGATTGGCTAAAAACTACAATGGCTCGAATAGTTCCCGTCCTTGCAATTTGCTTAAACTGAGCCATTGTTACATCCTACACCTTACACTTACTTAAAGGCCGATCGAGAATTTTTTCGTATAAGCCATTCTTCGCGCGGCACTATTTTCTGCCGCCTCGCCAGCCGAGCGTTCTTCGCTCGGCTGGCTCGTTGGCAATTAGTTATTCAAGTAATTATATTTTAACCTGAAAATCAAAACTAGGCTATACCATTCTTGTAAGGTTTAACTTTAAGTAAGGCTCATTTGAATATAATTATCATAGAAATTGCGCCATGTAAACCAACCTTTATCATCGTTATTATACGTTTTTCATTTTTCCTACAAAATCTTCAGGGATCAATTTAATACGCCATGCTTGGTATTGGTGAAATATCGTGATGTTCCCATGGGACTAAGTTTTACAGGCACCTTCTTCCAATTTTGAAACAAAATATATTATTTTTGGAATTTTGCGGCTTTTCGTAAATTGATTGAAAGCAATTTCATATGGCATGTATAGCATTGGTCAAAGAGCATGATCCCAGGGCAACATGTTTTCTTATAAATGTATTTTCAAAGCGTTGTTTAAAATTACCGACGATATCTAAACACTGAGCTTTTCTGGTTGCTTTGTTTTATAAAGCGTCATGCTAACCGTTGAAACAGTTAACAATATTCCGTCTTACTTCATGAAAATCGAAAATTTGGACGAAGGAGTTTCTTGAAGTTTCTTTAATACGAACGCCGTTAATTTAATTTTAGTTGTTGAAAGGAGACAGGTTTAATTATTTCCAGAATAGAAATACGACAATTCAAAACTTTTGCGCCCGGACTTGCGAACTAGTTTGATTTTTCAATACCAAACATGTCACAACACGTCGCAACAGGGTGGCGAAACGAGCGCATCATAATGCGCACTACAATGTTGCAATATGCAAGTCAATATATGAAATATCATATATGTAGAACTGCGGAGAAAGATATGAAGACATGACTGATCATCGCAGTTTAGCACACAACTTAGGCAGTGGTGAAATTAAAGCCTGAACAGGATTCGAACCCATGACCTTTGCGATGTCGGTGCAGTGCTCTACCAACTGAGCTATCTGGCCATCTGAGAGCTGGTCACATTGAGAGTTCGTAATACACCAGTAGATGGTAAATTACAAGTGAATATATGAAAGATCATTATTTGATGGCGAAATGGCTTGGTAGCTCAGTTGGTAAAGCACGGCACCGGTATCGCAGAGGTCGTGGTTCGAATCCCGTCCAGTGAGACCTGATGTTTTTCCAGACTTTAATTTCGCAACTGCTTAAGTTGTGTGCAAAACAGTTCAAATATACGATTTTTCATATATTCACTTGCATTCTCTACCATCTACGGTTATATTACGAACTTACAAAGTGACCAGCTCCCAGAGCGCTTGATAGCTCAGTTGCTAGAGCATCTCTTGTGCAAAACTGCGACGATCAATCGTGTCGTCATGATGATTTACGATATGTTGCATTGAAATGTTGCGCTTGTTCTGCCGAGGCTTTACAAAAGATGTAACTTTTAAACGGAAAACGGTGAACTTTCTAGCTGTATTGTTATTCTTTTCTTTCACAGAATGATATCAGACTGTGACTGTGGAGGTCTGGCACTGTTATAACTCACATTGAATAAAAGTAACTATGATTTAAACAATGAATCAAAGGATTTGAAGAGTTATTTTTTGTTGATTTGTGCGTAGAATAGCTCATAAACTATTAATTCCTTGTTTTATTTCGATCAATCGACGTGGCCCTCTGCCATTTCTCCTCTAATATAGTCGATCAGCAATACCTAAATATTATGTCCCTTCTTTTGTTCCTTTTTGCTCCTGCTTTGCTTGCCTTGCTCAATTCCGTTTAGCAACAGAGAGAATATAAGACCATTTCAAATTTTTATTCCTTTTTCTGACTTTGACCCTAACGTGACTAACTACCTGTGGCATTGGTGCCAAAGCAGGTATACGCTTAATACACCAGTCGATCTTGTTGTCAGCTTAGCCCTGAATAAACTCAAAGCAGTCTATCGGAAGTTTAATTCTGACAGCTTGAATACAAAAAAGTGCTCAAGCTGTAGCCCAACGAACAAAAAAAAATTGGAAGAATTCTTGTGTCGACATTTGTACTATCATGCAGTGACTTTCTCATTTTGATAGATCTACCCTTGGTTAGGTAATCGATTTACAACAACTATGCAAACGTTAAATTTTTATCACTTTTTTGGCTCCATTTTCGATTACTTTCCTCTTCATTTCTTTCTTCCTTGTTTCGATAACTTGCAGCGAGATTCCAATGAATTTTTCAGTTGATTAATTAAAAAAGTAACGAGCATTTTGATATCGACTTTATTAACAGAGCTAATACTAGTACTTGAAGCGAGACTCCAGTTAACTTTATTTGACGGTCATTTTGAAATATTAACGAGATTTTTGATTCGATCCGTTATTTGTTTAAAAACTGTTTGACTTTTCTGCATTCGCAAGCAGTCACAACAGATTATTTTTAAAGCAACAATTTCAAATCACCAAAGTCAACTTTAAGAAAACAGAAAGAAGGGTTCTTACCTCTCTTCGCAGCAGCGGTAAAAATCGTTGACATCAAAAGATAGATGATTAATTGCATATCAGAATTTTCACAGGCAAATTAATGAGGACGTTTTCTCGTTGCCGTTGTTTTTGTTGCTGTTGTTGCTGTTGTTTTGACGTAGTTACAAGCTTCTCCGGTATTGATCTTCGCCCTTTTGCTTGGAAGTCAGCCAGTTAACAACTTCGCTGAGTGCAGGCCAGTGACTTCTTCCTCCTTCAGAGTAGATTTGCAGAATTCATAATTGGTCACCTGGGTGTCTCGCCACCAATGAACTCGCCACCAAGCGGAGTCTCCAATAAACCACTCAGTTATCCAGAAACACGACAGCGTGTCTTTAATAACGGAATTTAAGTAGCCAAGGCGGCGACTCTGAGGACAACGTCGTTGTAAAGAATGATTTTATGTTATACCTACGAATCTCGCGATAATCATGATTTTAAGTCATTTACTTTGTTTATAACCATCAAAACTATCACAAAGCTAAATCTGGAACACAGGGATAAATTTAAATACAAATTTAAAAAAAAATAGTCGTCGTAGTTTACGTTCTCCAGGCAACACAGAATTTGGTCATTTCACGTTGTTGTTTTGCAGAGGACGGTCAAGAAATGTACCAAGAATACAAAGCACAGCCATTGTCCTGCTCATTTAACTCTTTTGTTTAGCAAGGTCCCCGTTGCTGTAGTGGTTTTCTTAAACTTCCTAATCTTAAACGAGTTTGCAAATACCAGCCAGCAACTCTATACCAGGTCTGAGACGAATTACATGTCTGAGACGGGTAATTCGTTTGCCTAAGACGGATACCTCAATCGTTTAGGTATAAACTTGAATCCGGTGTTCAGACGGATAATGTGGCTAAATTCGTATTCAACTGATTCGTCTGTCAGCACGTCTCCAAGACGCGCTTACAGATGAATCAACTGAATACGATATTTGGCCACATAATTAGTCTGAAGATCGGACCTAGACGAGTTATCCGTCCCAGGAGGCTAAATCGTCTGAGATTGATAAATCGTCTTCTAATTTAAATTCGGCGTGGGGTAACTCGTCCCTAGTATAAATTCGGCCAATGTCACCAGCCCTTTAGTCAGCTATTCACCTTCAACGCCTTTGCGAGGAGTGCCGAGCAACCGAAACAAGTTTTTCTTCTGCCTTCTTCTATAATTGTTATGTTCAGAAAAAAAAACAGTATTACCGCACGGTACTACGAGAATTAAGTGTAAGACTATATCACGTAAAGGCAAGCTAACCGTAAACATACGAGGCGATTGAAATTGTTGCTTACATACATCTATACATGAATTTTATTGCAGTGCCTAAAAGGTTTAGCCTTGAATTCTAATCAAGGCGGACGCTAAAAATAGTTAAATCGATAAATACGTAACATTAAACTATCTACAGCCGAAAAATTAAGTTATATACATTGAACAGTCGATTCTCCTCGACTATTCTACAATACTTTATCTCCTTGGTGGTGGTTGGTGGCAAGGATACCTTGACTGGTGGCGAGCTCCTTTAGTGCTGGCATACCTCGCTGGTGGCGGGGGACCGGATACATTTAATTCTGCACTTTAGGAACTGGAAGTTTCACTTTCTGAATAACTCGTACCATACGTGCGGGATTTTGTTTTGCAAATTTTGCCAGCAATGTTTATTCATTCATTGATAATAAATATCATGAGACTGTGAAATGACTCAGATAAATGCCTGGAAAGTCAGTACTAATTCACATATCCGCTTTAATTATATATAGTGTAAAACTGTTCGCTTCTCACAACAGATCTGCGGAAAAATATCCGAGCATATTTTCTCGCCAAATGGAGGCTACTGTTTATATATAATTAAGTACTTCCTTTCTCGTTACGTATGTCTTACATATTGAAAGAGCCTCATTGATTTCCCCCCCCCCCCCTTTCTCTCTCAGAGGCTATAACCTTGCATTTTGTCTCTCCAAGTAAGATAGTCGTTTTAGTAGAAGCAATCATGCTGGCAATCAATCATTGCTGGCAATAAAAGAGTCTTTACATTGTCTATCGTCATCCCCGCAAACAGTTAGCCATCTGGCATCCTTTACAGGTTCTGAATGCAGTCGCTTGGATCCCTGATCGAACGCAAGTTTCGTGGGAAAATACTCAGCTTTCACAACACCATTTCTAAAAAAAAATTAGATGAGTTTTTAAAATTATGACTCATAACTTTACTTTGACAATGTCCTCTAAATTTTTCCAGTTTGTCGTTTGTAATCCGTGTTAATCTTCTCCATCTTTAACAATCCTTCTTCCTGTATATCTTATTATCTTCTCAGTGGTGTTTTTCTATATTAGTAAGCTACAATTTCCAGGTTTTCTTCAATTTACCGGTAATTTTCTGGATGGGGTGAGTGAGTGAGTGAGTGAGTGAGTGAGTGAGTTACTGATTGATTGATTGATTGATTGATTGAATGATTGATTGATTGAGTGGGTGGGTGGGTAGGTGGGTGAGTGAGTGAGCGAGTGAGTGAAAGAATGAATACTTTATTTACCCTCAGATTTTAGAGTGGCTCTATCGTAGCTAATATCTCCGAGCATTTCTCACCCCAACCCTCAGTATAACAACAAAGGCCAGACCACAACAACCGGAAATTTGATGCCCTACTCTTTACGATAAGCGAAATAACTCGAAATACCGCGACAGAGCAGCCGAGATATGTTAAAGCGTTCTGATAGTAAACATAATTTAAAATGTTTATTTATTTTCCCCGTGACGATAAAAAAATAACAAATCTAAACCTAACCTTAATCAGTTTCTGAAAAGGGAAGAAGTATTTCGAAATTACTACAGCTTATTTGAAAGCAATGTTGCTTCTTGAGTCTGATATGTACCTTGAAACAATAACCTTTAACATCTGGTTTAATTTCAGCTCTTCTAGGTTTCCATACGTGAAGTATTCGTAAGCTTCAATCAGAGGAAGATTTGGTTTCTTACCCATTCTGCCGTACAATTCCTAGGAAAAGAAAAGAAAACAAGAAATGGTTTATGCAGATTATGGTAAATAATTGTCCAATTTTGTAAAGTGCGCCTGTGAATAACAAAGGAAGATATCTATTATTTACTGTAAGTATTAACATGGACAGCTCATCCCCGTTGGCAAGAACTCGGAATCAGTTTCATTTCCAAAGTAGCTTGATGTAAACTGACCGATTTTGTTTTATCCTTCATTTTTCAATACCAAGGATAAAGCGTCATATCTTTCCTCGCCTTGGCTTGATTGGCAAATCTGTCACTAGCAGTATGAGGAGATTTATCACCTTCAACCAAGTCCTATCTTCCATGAGTCTCCTGCAGCTCAGTGGACGAGCCCAGAACGTCTGACCATTATTCATGAGTCAAATGTTATACTAACTGCATGAAATGACCTCTTACTCGTTTTTACTAAGCTTTACATGTTCGTGTACCATCATTTCTTTCAAATGATTATTTTATAGCTAAGTTTTGATTAGGTGGTAATTTTAAAAGTTAACAATGTGTTTTTACCGGCATGTTTCCACCGATTGGCCGCAACGGAGGAAACAGAAAATTTCCCAAACTGTATGCAACAAGTTTATTGGCTTTGGTCATCCAGTGAGACTGTAGCACGTGCGGATGTGATCCAATGATGACTTGCACTCCAAGAGACATCAGGTGCTCAGTTATATGAAGCTGGTAAGGAAGTGGTCCTCGGGTAAATTCTTCACCCCAGTGCATGAGAACTACAATGATGTCCACGTTAGCCTTGGAAAAATAACTTATCATGTTAGTAGCTTTTGAAAAGTTTGTGGATTCAAATTTGCAACTTGTAAATAAGTTTAAGGCACTTTCAAGAGCATCATGCTAGAGTTGTGATCTCCTAAGGACCACAAGACGTTTTTTCATGAACGTTTAAGTCACAAAGCCATTGTTATAATTAAGATATAATTAAAACGCTTATATATAATCAGTATTTCTTTCTACCCACGACAAAGCATATGGTGTCCACCAGTACCATCGAACAAACATGGCTTTTTCTAATGTCATAACCCTCTTCCAGGATCAACACACTCGTTCCAACTTCCTCAACACGGACACTAACATGCGCGCAAAGGCTTTCTTTTTTTTGTCAAGCAATTTGTACTTGAGCCTCTGGTTCGGGAGTGTCATCCCACATTTTAACACTAGTAAACTGATTGATTGGCTCACTGACCGACCGACCGACCGACCGACCGACTGACTGACTGACTGACTGTTTGTCTGTCTGTCTGTCTGTCTG
>CM042752.1:24868118-24882249 GCA_022496165.2 Catalaphyllia jardinei | reverse complement strand
AGTATTATGGTATTTTAGGAACAAAATATTCAATAAAAGTAACACACGAACAAGCAAAAGAAAACTCCTAGAGATTACCGTACCAATTTTTAACTTAACTGACTTTTTATTATATTTTAATTAGAAGCAGTATTTGATCTTTTATTAAACCCATTTTGAAGTCACTGGTTATTCTTCCAATCTGATTGGCCCTCAGCAGTGCTATTTATTCAAGAATCGCACCATTTTTTGCTCTAAATCGCATCCTTTTTTCAGTCAGTGAGAATGTAACTTTTTTTGTTTAAAGCAAGAATGAATGTGAGACAGTAAAACAAAACAACTAATCAGATCTCAAGGTTAGTTTAAAGCAACCAATAAAATTTCACGAAATTGAATGACAGAAAGCCATCGGGTGGCGAATTTTGCAACTGTTATAACTCGGTAAAACTTTGTTGTTGTTGTTGTTGATGCTTCAAACTCTTGACTAATTTAATTAATTACAGTTTCGGAATGACGATTATGAGCTTCTTCGGGCTAAAGACCTACTTTAAGGGAAGTTTCCAAATTTCAGTATCCATTTTGACGAAAATTTTGGTGATTTTTCGTCAACATCTGCTCAAGATGATATCGAGTTCAGCAAGCATAAACAAACGCAAACCACACAAAACAAATTCAGAACCATCTCAAAAAGGTAGATGTTTGCAGTAGTTTCAAACAAAGCAACATAAGAGCTCAGCTCTGTCGCTGTAAATAAACATAGTCAAAATATTCCTCGCTCCACAAACCAGTGAATGAACGAACGTCTTTCGTAACTGGTTCCAGTCCCGCCATCTTGAAAATATCTTGAAACAAATGGCGAGTGCTTGACAAGGTCCTGAGTCAAGCAGGACTTCCCTAGACTCAACAGCCATAGATGCTTTATTACTATATTATTGGGATGTACATGAAAATTTTCATTTTTTTAAGTTTATAGACAGTTTCCAGACCACCAAGAAATCTTTTTTAAACTATAGTTATATTAAATTTGTACGTAATTTTTAATTGTAGAAGAGTTTAATAAAGTTGGTTTTTCATTATTATTATTTATATTATTATTATTATTATTATTATTATTATTATTATTATTATACCTGAGAAGAGTTGTATTCTCCATAAGTGATACCAAAATATTTTATCCCTTCCTTCTGAAGAACTTCAACGGTAAAGTTGGCGCCTTCAGAACCAAAGTCGTTGAAATGATTATTAGCGACTGTGACAGCATCAAATCCTGCAAAACTGTCATGAGAGAAAAAAGCTCATTCCAAGTATGGCTGCGAGAAGCCCTGGCCGATAATAAAAGAAGTAAAGGAGAAGGTTACTCCAAAAAACGTATATTTTAGCCTCTAAAGTGCAGGTTTTCTTTATGAAGTTCGTCTCCAAAAAAGCCCAAAATTCGAACATCGTTGCCGCCATTTTGAACAGTACTCAGCAGCCAGGCCGCAATTTCTTGACGTCATTCCGCCCTAGAAATTATGTGCAAATGGCTTCCTTAGAACCTCTTAACTACCACTCCGGTTATGGCTGCTCTTGAGCTATATTATTTTGAGCCAAAGATGCCCCGAAATGATAGCATTGAAGATAGTGAAGTGTATAATTGCTTGTGAAAATAGATTTTGCTGACCTTGTGAAGGATGCCAAGTTAGTTGCAGGTTTTTCTTCTTCGAATCGGACGGAATGACGTCACATAAGCACGGCCTAGCTGCCAAAACAGTTTCAAAATGGCGCCTCCAAGGTCGCTTCTTCCGAGTCGAATTTCTTCGGGATAGCGGTCACTTCAGAGGCTAAAACTTCGGTGAGAGCAGAATGTTTTCTTGCTAAAGGCGAAGACAAAAATGTGACAATTTTGGAGCGGCCTTTTCTTTTAGCAATTATTGGACTAGGTTGAGGCAAACTGAAATGTCGTGATTTGTCAGTGGCGAGCAGATCCAATAATTTATCGGCGAGACGCTGAAAAATCACGATATTTTACGATAAACGCGTTCAATAATAGCCCTTTACACGGTTAACTTTGCTCATTTGCATTACAATAAAATCTAGCATGTATGCGAGGCAATTTCGGGCTATTTTGTAGTTTTAGCCCGAAATTGCCTCGCATTCACTTTAGATTACATTGTAATGCAAATGAGAAAAATTAACAGTGAAAGGGCTATTGATTTATCATTCGATCACCAAGTTTTTTCATATTTAAATCGCGCTCTAGCATTTTTCTCACAAGTGTGAAATACTGTTTGCAGCGAAACCCATTAAGGCGGTATTACGCATGGGCAAGCTTTTATTTGTAGGCAGTTATTGGCTGGTCAACTGATGGGTTGCTGGTCTATAAAAAGGGGAAAATGCATGGAATGGTGAATTTATTATGCGCAAGAGCAAGTAAAGCAATCTGCACTACACCACTCTAGCTTTCGTTGAATGTAAAAGATACGCCAAACAATTTACGGACGTGAAAGATTTAATTGATCATTTTATAGGAGTCGATTACGGACAACGTATTGTAAT
Organism: Catalaphyllia jardinei; assembly: GCA_022496165.2. Taxonomy (NCBI): domain Eukaryota; kingdom Metazoa; phylum Cnidaria; class Anthozoa; order Scleractinia; family Caryophylliidae; genus Catalaphyllia; species Catalaphyllia jardinei. The sequence goes on along the minus strand of CM042752.1, from coordinate 24,879,735 downwards.
GCAAAGCTACCAAGCCTACTCTTATACAATTCTCTTGCGGTCCTTTACCTCAATGCTGAAGCGGCCTGGGGACTAGAATCAAGTATTATCAACCTCCTTCTATCTTTGAACTTGTGGGGATAAACACCTTTGTCGACGAAGGGACACTCCAGATTACCAACTGAAATGTCAGCTTCTCTGATGTACGGTGCCACTTCATTGAATGTGTCATTATATGTGTGATACTTGCGTTCAACGTAGTATTTCACCGGGCCAGAAAAGGAGATATCGCCCACAAACAGTAAAGATACGTGATCTACAAGATTATTATGATGAAATGACTTCAGTGTTTAAAATTATCCCGCCAAATGGTTTTAGAAAGAACTTTATGGAAGCAACGGTGACAATAATTCAGTTTTGTTTAGGTCACTGTTTATTTTTATTTCTGTTGTGGCCCACAAACCTCAGCGCTTCTATTACATGTATTTATCATTACTTGTCTTTGTCCTTTGATGTCATGCAAGATGAACAGTTGAAATAGTGAAGTCGTTCGTAGCTGATGTCGTGGGGAGTATAGTGGTAAAGATAGAAAAAATTGAAAATTGTAATACTGATGCTGTATAGAGAGTCTTAACGCACCGACGTTTCGGCAATGCTTCCTTCTTCAGGGTACAAGACTAAATACCGTTAAAAAGTATAGTGGGAGTATAGTGATACCTTAAGCCGATCATATGGCAAGCCGTTACTGCCAAACGCCATTCGAGTTTTAAATCTTGGTCCAACCGGTTTTTAGCCTTGGCGAGTTGCAAATCTTAAATGGTGAACTTGGAACAGGCATGGGTGAATTTTATAAAGCGATGGTTGAGATTTTCTTGGGAAGCTTCAGTTCTCACTAGCCAGGTTTCAATTTCTCGCTAGCGAGTTTCCGATTTCTCGCTAGCTAGTTTTCAATTTCTCGCTATCGAGTTTACAATTTCTTGCTAGCGAGTTTCCAATTTCTCCCTAGCGAGTTTAGCCAGGCCTCTCTCCCAGGCCCTCACTTAGAAGGCGATTAATAGTTCTGGGGATTAATAGGTCGCGATCATCCAATATGGCTGATGTTCACATCTCAACCAATAAAGGTCAAGAAGACCTTGTGAGTTTTTTATACTAGTTTTAATGACCTTTTGGAACAGTTAAATTCCGATGCTGATAAATATGTGACTAAATACCTGGACAGGAAACTGGAAGATTACGTCACCATTTTAACATCGAATCAACCTACTGATGCTCCTAAGAATGCTATAGGATTTATCATGCGGTAAGCTTAAGGACATATCTAATGAAATGGAGAAACAGCAACCATCTGTTCGCGAGTGGTCTGGTTATTGTAATGTACCTCTTGAGATAACGGAAGGTCGGCCCAAGTTTGTAATAACTGGAAAACAGCTCGTGAGTCTTCATGAGACTGGGATGACCCGGGCAAAAATTGCTACCTGTTTGAATGTCAGTGAAAGAACTTTGTACAGACAAGTTCAGGAATTTGATATTCATGGAAGTTTTTTTGAGATTTCGGACACTGAACTACATGTATATGAACTTCTCAAGTCAATTATGGCAATTACTCCCCGTGCTGGAGAAAGTTATATACGTGGAAGTTTGAGAAGTAGTGGCGCACGAATTTAGTGTTGGAGGATTAGAGAAAGGCTTCAAGCCATAGATCCTGTGGGTAGAGCAGCTCGTAGCGGCAGTGTAGTTCGGAGGCGAGTGTACAATGTGCGTGCACCAAACTGCCTGTGGCATATTGACAGCAGTCACAAGCTGCTCTCATGGCGATTTGTTATTCATGGGTGCATTGATGGTTACAATAGGACAATAACCCATCTGAACTGTGCCAGCAATAATCTTGCAAGCGCTGCCATACTTGTCCAATACTCTGACAACTTTGTGCATAGTATTGTATTGTATTCTATTCTATTGTATTGTTAATCTATTGTTATGTGGATATAATACAATACAATACTGTGCATAAATTTGTCAGAGTATTGGGCAACCCTCACCGCTGCCCTACAATATTTTCAACAGTTCAGATGCCGAAATTGTTGTTCACAGATGAAGAGAAATTAGTGCTCTTTTAAATATTGATCCTTTGACAGATGATGGAGATTCTGGGATACAGCATTTCTGCAATGCAAGGTCGCGAGTACCCGCCAGCCTTATGCAGTAGTAGTAGAACAGAATATCATGAATTGAGAAAGCCTTTAGACAATTCAGTGTTTTCGCCAGACCGAGCCATTGCGGGAATCCGGCATTGCAATTAGAGATGGCCCCTAGAAAAACGGAAAAAGGGCCAATTTAGCCCTTTACTTTTACAAGGCTGCAGGCTTAACGCAGGCATAGTATTTTGAGAGTCATCCCAGGGCTCGAAATTACGACCGATACAGTCGCCAATGCAACTTACAATTCATTGTCGGCGACGAAAAATTCTGGTTTAGTTGCCATAATAGCGTATACTTTTCTGTGTTGACGATCAATAACGGTAATTTTCTCTTGTAGAGAACCATTATTGAGATCCAATTTGTTTCTAAAAAATCCTTTTGCTTTGCTGTATTATCCGTTTAAATTCTAGACGATGCATTATCCATCCAGAAGGATAATGCATCCTCACCGTCTTTATACTTAAGACGCATTATCCGTCTGGACAAACTTGGGCAAACATTTGTAGTTCGTCTGGTTATGCGTCTCTAGTGTAAAGACGGGAACAAGACGTATTATGCGTCTAGTCGAACTATACTTCGAAATTCAACTAACGCTTTGGAGAACATCGCCGCTCCATACAAAATCACGATGAAATCATCAGCCCTACTCCTGTTTCTACACATTTTTTAACCAGCCTGGCCACTCGATCAACGATATTCTTCTCATCCCCTTGGAACGTATTCAAAGCAAACGTGACTCTGTTAGAAAAGCACGCGAAGTACGCGTTATAGATAAGGCGATGACACTTGAGCCCAGTAGTATGAACAGACGCGATGAACTGAATAGTTAAATTTAGCTTAAATGTTAGCCTATCATATTTTGTTATGCTGCATTTCAAGTGTAACGGTCATTTATCTATGTATTCATTCTTTTCTACCCCCGTAGGTTTGTCGTACAAACCGAAATATCGGGCAAATATATTTTACTCTCTATTTTATATCTTAATTCTGTTTCTTACTCTGCTCCTTGCGTTAGGATCAGCTTTCTGTTTATCAATTAGGAGAGATAATACGTCTTGTGCCCGTCTTTATACTAGAGACGCAAAATCAGACGAACCAATAATGTTTGCTTAAGTTCTTCCAGACGGATAATGCTTCCTTAGTATAAAAACAATCACTGATTCTCTCATATCGGAGAAATTTGATGGTCTTTAAAAACTCACCAGCGAGAAATTGTAAACCCGCTTGCGAGAAACTTAAAACTCGCTAGCCGAGAAATTAAAAACTCTCTTGCAAGAAATTAAAACTCGCTGGCGAGAAATTAAAAACTCGCTGGCCAGAAATTGAAAACTCGCTTGCGAGAAACTGGAAACTCGCTAACGATAAATTGGAAACTCGCTAGCATGAAATTGAAAACTCGCTAGCGAGAACTGAAGCTTCCCAAAAAGTTCAACCATCGCTTTATAAAATTCACCCATACATTTTCCAAGCTCACCATTTAAGATTTGCAACTCGCCAAGGCTAGCTAACAGCCGGTTGGACCAAGATTTAAAATTCGAATGGCTCTTGGCAGTAACGGCTTGCCATACAATCATATTTCAAACGTCTTTCCCAATCATGTATATTAAATTCTGTGCCTGGAATGGCAGAAACGTATATAAGCTTAACTGTCTTCGACAACAACTTCTCGGGGCGGAGGAAATGAAAAAAATAATGATCTATTTCTCGACGAAATTATCATTAGCAAAAACTAAGAAAATTATATTATCTTGCGTTTGAATAACAAGGAATGGCTTCTTTTTTTTTATCCTTTCTCAGCACTGTTATTTTCTTTTGAATCAATCAACTAATACTAGGCTTAAATCCGATCTTTGGTAAGTCGATCTACCTAACTGTTCACAGCTTAGATTTAATTTATAATTTATGAGCGTGATCTTGTGTTGTGCGCTGGGCGAGAAGGAATTACGAAACACAAGAACCCCTGTGGACAAACTGGAATGATGGCGTTTGGTTGAAAGTGCCACTAGAAGAATCAACAACAAAACGAAAACCAGCGTGGGTTTTGGCCAAAAAAAATATCAAGAATCAAAAACTGCTAGGTACCGATATCATAGAAATCAGAGTTTCACTGAAACCGGAACCTGTTAGACAACTTAAAACAGCATGGTTCATCTCCCTCGTTCGCCCATCTTTATATTGATGTGTATAACCAGCCACATGCAGTTGTTTGATAATAATGAATTAACTTTTCCACGGAAAAATTAGTACGTTTATGCTTGTGCCTTTTAATTCCGTGAAGTTTAGAAATTCTCTAAACGTTTCCCTAACAAAACTAAGCACTAAAGTAGAGCCAGGGCCCAGGTGTCTGCTAATAGTTTAACATTTTGGTACAATTTTATTTTCACTGTATAACTCTAAAATTTAGAACTTTTAACTTTTGTAAATGACGCGTTTTTAACTTTTACATCCACCCACACACTCATCAAATGGCATAGGCACTTCTAGTAAAATTGTGTACAAACCTTACAAGACAAAAAATAGGGCGCTCACCTTTCTTTCCAATAACAGCGCATGGCAACATTGACATAAGAAAGTAAATAAACAGATTCATAACAAACAGCTAACAGACAACTTCTTATTTCCTCTCTCAGTCCTTTGTCTTGTGAGTCAACCAGTATATGTGTTGGTGATCTCATTCGTCGTTGACAGCGAAGTAGAGAATGTAGATACCTGCTCCCGTTGTTCCATACTCCGTTACTCAGTTAAATACATCATTCTTGTTTTTTTCCAGTCTGACAGATAAGTCCTTATTTCCTCTCTCACTCCTTTGTCTTGTGAGTCAACCTGCATATTTGTTGGTGATCTCATTCGTCGTTGACAGCGAAGTAGAAGCAGAGAATGTAGATACCTGCTCCCGTTGTTCCATCCTCCTTTATTCAGTTGAGTACATCATTCTTGTTTTTTCCCAGTCTGACAGAGAAGTCCTTATTTCCCCTCAAGGTCCTTTGTCTTGTGAGTCAACAAGTATATGCGTTGATGATCCCATCGGCCGTTGACAGCGAAGAAGAAGCAGAGAATCTTCCATCGTTGATGGACACACGCGTTTGCTTCTCATTGAAATTTCTAAAGGGGTGTGTTAAAAATCGTCCAAGCGTTTTGCCGTTGCTGTTTACCTTTGAAGGCGTCTCGCTTCTTTCTAAACGATTTAACTTGTAGATACCTAAGACCCCCATATTAAATTTAGCCTTATGGAGCTGGCTATCAAACTATACCAAGAATTCTGAAATAAAATAAATTGTCGAACTTTTTAAGACCTCTAAATTCGAGCGCCCCAATCGTGTTTCAAAGGCTACCAGTTAAAGGAAATTTGTTCGTTTTCTCTGAAATTTGGACAGTAGCTAGTTTAACATATAAACAACCAACAGATATCTCTGAAATTCTTATTTCGACATAGCCTTTCTGCCAGAATGGTGATGTTTGTACGATCACATTATATTTTTTAATCCTATTTCGAAAATGTTCTGTAACGTTTAAAAATATAAGAAAACGCACATACCTTTTTCTAGCGCTTTGGGTCCGGAAACTGAGGAACAAAGCAGTTAACGAGCAGCAATATTCGCTTTGACTTAATGGGACGCTTGCATTTAGAGCTCATGAAAAATAAGATAATTCATTTTACTTAAAAATTCTTGGTAATAATAATAATAATAGTAATAATAATAATGATGATGATGATAATAATAATTTTCTGAACAACTAAAAGAAATTTCCTAAAACTTCATAACAATTACTTATAGTAATAAGAAGGCTAAAAGAGCGTTTGAGTATTTACATAATTATTACTTTCAGTTATTTACAATTTACAAGAAGTAGCATTCCGATAAAAAGAATAAAAGAAAAACGATTCGATAAACCATGAAACTATATTATATAAAAATGTATGTATAAAAATTATAGGACCTAGATTTTGGCAAAGCATCTATCTAATTCAAAGTCTGCTTCTTGAACATTACTTGGAATTGTTCTTTTCGCTGTTCTTGATCCTCTAAGACAGAGTAGAGCCGACCTAACGGGATGGCAAAGGAGACTTTAGAACGTATCCAGGAGACGGTGATGGCATAGTCCTCTCCTTTTTTTGCTACAAATAGCTCTGCCAGCCTGTTTTGTTATCTCTTGCACTCTTCTCCCATGCCGCATGTTGTTGTAAAGACTAATGGTATAAATATTTCCTGTTCCACGTTCATCACTCTTTGCGTATTCAATCTGTTCTTGTCGTTCTCGTGCAGCTTGTATATCTGCTTGAGGTCCAGGTCTCTATAAGAATCAGCGTTGGGGTGACATGCCCGTACATCGAAGAACGCTGAGCTTTGCCTTTCCCAAAAACCTCTGGCATGGATGTCTAGGCGAGCGTCGGGAGCTCCGTTAGCTACTCTTGGCAGCGACTCTCCCGTGAGCTCTTGAAGGACAGGTTCAATCTCGACATCATTGCAGACCAATCAATGCTGGATGAGGTCAACTTGACTACCAGAGTGGAGTGTGATTGTAACTTTTTTTACATAGTTTGAGTTATCCATAGCTAGTTTCCTCTTAGTTTTATTGATTCTTATTTATTTATTATAAATGTATTATAATTCCCATATTATTTCAGAATTCTTACATATATTTTATTTATTTATTTATTTATTTTATTATTATCATTGCTCAGTTTCATATGTAGTGTATTTATGTTAATCTGGCACGTTCACGTTAAAACGAGTCCTACTCAATAGTGAAATGTGGATAAATAAATTACTACTACATACTAATACTCCCATGCTAAGTCATGTCTGCCTCAAGATCTCTTAGCTCATTACGGCGCTGTATTATGAAGCCGCCACGCCTACAGACCATGGCATGATCAACATTAAAGACATCGCCACACACGCAATTAGATGGCTTCTCGGCGATTTCCGAGTTATATCTGAGCTTGAGAGCATCTCAAAACTCGTTCTTGTTCAGAGTGATAATGATAATAATAATGATAACGACAACGATATAGATAATGATAATGATAATGATAATATGACACCTTACTACCACTACCTACTCTCAGCCTATGATCTCAATGAAGAAAGTGATGACAAACGATTTTGGTATCAACAAAGACCGCCGATACCGGCCATAGAGAACTCACTAGCCAAAATAAATTGGAACATTGAATTCCATGTGGAAAAAAGCCGAAAACAACGCAAACAAGGTTGATATAGCAGTAATGGACAAGGAGAAGAGGTCACGACTACTCATCGAAGACAAAAAAGACTTTGAGCTCGTCACAATCAGTGTAACAATGCTAAAAATTCCAAAAATTTAAAAGAACTGCTCGAAAGATGAATTTTGCAAAGGAAAACGAGAAAAATTTAAAACTGGAAAAATATGTCTATAAAAATGCGCTTTTCTCTTTGCATACATTTTCTTGTAAAAATTGACAATTTTGGAATCCATCATTTCCCAAAGCTTGCAATGGATTCTTAGAAACCTTTCTCTTTTTTACTAAATTCATCATAATAAACTTATCTATAGAAAGAAAATTTTGTTTATACAGTCCACACCCTATTATATAGGCGGCCATCTATTAAACGTGGATTAGGCGGCCAAAATTAATGTCCAGATTAGTGTCTTTCTATTGTGTTCAGATAAAGTTCAAATTGAATCGCGAATTTAGCATCACTGCTAACTTTTTAAGTCAGCAAGGGCATCCTCCACCTCGGATCTGAATCGGATTCAAAAGTGGCCTGGGACCTAACCAATTATGAACTCTGAACCTCCTTTGTCAGCTGGCGAGATCACTGACATAGACTGAACGATAATCTTAATTAAAAGACTTACGAAAGACGGCGAAAGAGAAGACTGAACATCAAAGCTTGAAACTCTATCAGAAAAAGAATTTCTCTCGTCAACGAAAATTTTGTTAAGAATTTGGTCATTTTTTTATTTGATTTTGATAGCGTTGTGTGCCAACACCGCAAAAGAATAGCCCTATATCAGTCTGTTATACACAAATTGACTTTCGTGTCGTTCTTAAAAATAATCAGTTGGACTGTATTGAACCAGACATTTGGAGAACGATCAATGATATTTAATCAAATTTCTTTAATGATTTCAACATATCTGTTGATATTTCAATTAACTGGCTGTAAATGTGTGTAAATGGAATCCTGCTGTAATTTATGCCAAGATAATGCGAAAATGCGAAACGCGCCAGAAAGGAATTGAATAGGCGAACAGCACATTTAGATATTATGAACCGACTTGCTAACAAAAACAAAAGTATCTAGCAAGTTAGATAGATCGAAATGAAAAAAATTGACTCCGGATGTTAGAGCTAACGTAAGTCTCTTCGGTGCATTGTTTAAATCTTGATCGCTTTTCTCATCTAAGCTACTATTTGGCCTCAGTTAATCCGGCCACAAGATCGACTGGGTTCAGTGCGAACCTGCTTTGGAATTGAAAACCAATCATGGTTTTCATTACATTTTACTCCATTGCTCGAACCATTTTAAAAAAAAACTACTTTTTACAGACAGACTTTACATAAAAAAACAACCTGTAGACCATTTTTCTGCGATCCAACCACCAGAAGCTTAATCCATATGAGCCGATTATATTCACGAAGTACTTATAATTTTAACTGAATGAAATGCATGTCTTCGAAATTAACTTTTTTGCACCCAAAAAGACAAAGCAGTACACATTTAAACATTGCACAAAAATGTTTGACTGTTTTAAAGACAAACGAATAATGTGGTTTTGCAGGCGAGCCTCTCAAACTTGTTCAATAAAATGGTGCGTCAAATGAAGATTTTAATAGAATTTGGTAATTTACATTTTTCCTTGAAATAAAAAAAAAAATCGCCAAAAAAACTATATAGTATCTTTTGTCATGCCCTAGCCTTTCTACCAAAGAACTATAAGCGAAATCGAATTTTCGAACTTTGCCGAGTTCTTTTTCATATTTATGGACAGAGACTCGCAAGCTGAGTTCTTAAGAAAGAAGTGATAAAATATTTTGGTATCACTTATCGTGAATACAACTCTTCTCAGGTACAGATAATCCTCTAAAGGTTTTGTTTTGCTTATTCTCCATTGCTTTGATTGCATACTTGTTTCCTAAATTGCAATATCACCCAATAGCTATAGTCTTTATTTCCGTCTCATCGTTACAGCAGCACAATGGAATTTAAGGGATACCTAACGTGCAAAATATACTAATCCTCCTAAGCTATTTCATTTTACTCTTTTTTATTTTGAAGCCCAGAAAAGAAAGACTTTTTCAGGTTCACGTCAAAAATTCTGATCTATCTATTAACTGAACACTTGACCACTGTTGACTGATTAGTTGTTTGCTTACTAGCCTGCTTTACCTGCCTGGCTGCCAGCCTACTTGGCTGGCTGTCGGCTTTGCTACTTGCTTGCTTTGCTGAATGATGGTCAGGTGATAGACTGACCGACCGACTAACTGACTGACTGACTGACTGACTGACTGACTGACTGACTGACTAACTGGCTGGCTGGCTGGCTGGCTGGCTGGCTACTGACTGACTGACTGACTGACTGACTAACTGACTGAGTGACCGACTGAAGTTTTGATGGATGATTAAGCACACAAGCAAGATAAGTAAAACGTCTTTCTTACACGTTTATTGTTTGGAGATGCTGGTGAGGGTAGCTTGAGATCACAAGCGTATCTCCGGCTATTTTGGCGGAGACAAGCGATCGCAGGCTTGGGTGAGGGGGAATCTTTCATTATCTCGGAGAATGTATTCCAATTCCAAAATTTTTTTTACGTCCTGTCCTGGTAATCGTGAATTTCGTCATGGATCCATGACGCGATAGCAGTGGGATCCACAGCTACTTGCACAAAAAGGCAAAAATTATAAATTCATGCATCTGTCTGCTTATTGACAGATGAAAACTAGCCAATGATCGCGCGAGAATTCCCGCGGTTATATTGTAAAATATGTCACTGACATCCACAATACTTCTTTGAATACCCCTGTTTTCTACATGGAACTATGAATGCATGTCTTGCACTCGATTTTCGTATTGATGATCTCGCATGAACCTCTCACTCTAGGAAAAAATAAAGATCGGATTTCGTGGTTTCTAGCTGTGACCACGCGCCTGACTTCCTAAAATGCACTGCAATGAGAAGGTTGTATAATAGACAGCGTCAAAATTCGAAAAGATTTTCGCTTTCTTTTTTTTTTTCCTTTTTCTCTACTTGCGGTTTACGCGATGGTTCGCTTGGACGATCGTTATCTTTTTAATTGTACTGACTCACAAGCTCACCTGCTGGAAGACAATCTCGTTGTTACAGCATAGGAACTCTGTGTATTTTTCACAGGTACTTGTTATCAAGATTAACGCTAGATTGCTTTAGCAGAAAAGGAAATGTTAGCATAACATTTCATCTAACATTTTGAAGAAGAAATTGCGAAAAGTAGAAGAATATATGACTTGAGCGATGTTTAAAAATGCATTTTTCTAAAAGACACATCCCCTCCCACCCGCTACGCTACGGCGTGTACCTGGAACAAAAATATTTTTATAAGTTTATACTACTAAAGGCCATTGAATAAGGGTTAAACTTGTTAATAATTAATTAAACCAAGGGTTTTGGTAATGCCGTTAACTTAATAGCAAAGCCCTTTGCTAAAATGAAAATGTTCGTTATGAATTTGATGGTTTATTTTTTAATGTCAATGACTGCGATCACCGTTACTGCGAGGAAAGGTAAGCGCCGTTGATTCTGATTTATAAAGTTTAACCTCCATTTGTTCCAAACTGAGATTCTTGAAAATATTAAGTTGAGACTCGTTTGAAGGAAAGTAGGAAAAAAATTCACACCGATCAACGATAGACAAGGTATAGGGGTTAGGGTCACCTGGAACGTGGCGAGACTGCAGTATGACAGAAAAATTCTATTACTGTTCGAGATAGAGATTTTCCTCTCTTTCTGTTCTGCGAGAGAAGAGATAAATGATGAAAGCTTGTTCTTCGTCCTACCGTTCTAACTAATCCAAGTTTTGTCCAGTATGAGATCTTTACTCAATGTAAGCCGATGTTATGCAATTTTAAAGAAGAGGAAGATTCCTTTTGTAAGGGATAATGAAAGACTTTTATCGGAGAACCTGGTCTTCTGCTACAGATAACGAGTAGGAAAATAAATTCACACCGATCAATGAAACACAAGGGCCCGTCCGTTAGAGTGGCCAGTTGTAGTGTGGCGAGAATCGGTGGCATGTCTGTTACTTTCGCGGTGCACAAACTGCATTGTTCTTTCAGTGAGATGTGCCACAGCAAAAACGAGTAAGAAAGACCAGAGAAGCCTGGAACGTAGCTTAAATGTTAAATGTAATCAGAATTTTTTCTTTAATCTGATATACGTTTTTGAGGAGTTATTGATTTCGAGATTTGCTTAA
>CM042752.1:24850662-24855662 GCA_022496165.2 Catalaphyllia jardinei | reverse complement strand
AATGTTGACCGCTGTTGCACGTGATCAGAGGTGGCCTGATGTTGTAGCTGGAATTTCAGCGCGTTTTTCAAAATTTGCTTTTGTTTTGTTTAGCTATATAACAAATCACTTAATGACTAGTCCCTTGGGAAACAGTAATAATGACTGGTCCCTTGGGGAACAATAAATTTTGTTTCCCTCAAATCTCAATGTTTCCCTCGACTTCGTCTGAGATTCTCGGGAAACAAAATTCACTGTTCCCCTCGGGACCAGTCAGTAAGTGTTTAATGTTGCGTGAAAAATTTCACCATTTTCAAACATGTCGTAACACATCGCAACACGTTACAACGTCGGGATTCGAGGTCCCATAAATTAACCTTGATAAGCATCGATATTTAGCTAGAGAAATAAAGATTAACCTAAACGAAAGATCTTGAAAATTTCTTAGAAAGGTAAAAATTCCACCCCCGGTGGGACTCGAACCCACAACTTTGAATTAGAAGTCCAACATGCTAATCCATTACCCCACGAGGGTTTCCTGTCCATTGAGCACAACATTTTCTGCGTTCATAATTATTTTTACTTGTAAACGCCACTTTGTTTTTCCTTTTATTCCTACTTTTTGACGGTTTTTGATTGATGAAAAGTAAATGTCACATAGAAATTTAAGGTACCTGTTAACATGTGGATCGATTCAATCGCGAAACAATTCTAAAACTGTAAGTTTTGCAGTTCCGATATTGAAAATGTAGAAAGTTTTGTCTACTTGGGCGCATACATCAGCAAGTCAGGTGGCACAGAAGACATCAAAGCAAGGTTAGGGAAAGCAAGGGCTGCATATAGTAAGTTGGATAAGATCTGAAAGAACAGTCAATTTACCTACAAGACTAAGATCAAAATTTTCAAATATAATGTCATCCCGGTGTTGTTGTATGGTTGTGAGTGCTGGCGAATGACCAAAAGAGACGAGAAAAAGCTGGATGCATTCTTACATAAGAGCCTTCGATCGAAATGTTCGAGGATTAATCAGCGTGAATGTGAACAATGGGAAACATGAGGAATCGGTATTATTTTTCGGCTTACCACTTGACACGCATCAATAACATTAATTGTAATAACATTGATTGAGAAAAAAGATCAAGATCGATGTAATCTTCAAAACTGGAGGCCAATTTCCATTTTGAATGTTGATACAAAAATTGCCTCAAAAGTTATTGCAGAAAGAATGAAAAGTCTATTGCCTAAATTAATACATTCCAATCAATCAGGATATATTCTAGGCAGAAATATCAGTGAGAACATACGCTCAATTCTTGATATAATGGACTATACAAAACTTCAGAATTTACCCGGAAGTTTACTTTTTATTGACTTTGAGAAAGCATTTGACAGTTTGGAGTGGACTTTTCTTGAAAAATGTTTGAATCAATTGGGTTTTGGGCCTGATTTCATAAGATGGGTCAATATCTTCTATAAAGATATTCAAAACTGTATTATAAACGATGGTCTTTGTTCTCAATACTTTAACATAGAGCGTGGAGTTAGGCAGGGGGACTCTCTATCCCCCTACCTCTTTACCACTGCAGTTGAAATCCTAGCAATTGCTATACGTAGTCAAGACGATATTAAAGGAATAAAATTAAATAACTTGGAAACTAAACTGCTTCAATTCGCCGGTGACACAACTGTTGTTTTATCTGATTTAGATTCTGCACGAGCTTTGTTTGTATTACTTGATTGTTTTGAGAAAGTCTCTGGACTAAAACTAAATGTTGCGAAAACAGAAGCAATGTGGATTGGATCCCTCGAAAACTGTGAAAATGAACCACTTGGAGTCAAGTGGAAAACATGCGTTAAGTTTTTAGGAATTTTCATTACATACGATGTACAGATATTAGTTGAGAAAAACTTTAAGCAAAGGCCGAAAAAATTCAGAAATGCTATAAATTTATGGAAGTCAAGACGGTTGTCAATTCATGACAAAGTTAATATTATAAAAGCAATTCTTCTCCCAAAATTAATATACCCCAGCATGGCGATAAGCACTCCGTCTGAAGATATAAAAGAATTTAACAATCTAGTTTTTCATTTTTTATAGAACGGGAAAAACAAAGTTATTCGAAGTTCAACGTTTGCACCCTATGAGCAAGGTGGACTCAGAATGATAGATTACAAAACTATGATAAACGCGTTAAGGTTGAGTTGGCTAAAGCGCATAACAGATGAGGACTCGTCAGGTTTTTGGAAGTGTTACCTTGATTATCTTTTGGAAAATGAAGGGGGTCTTTTCCTATTACTTCAGTGTAATTATGATGTAAATCAGATTAACATTTCATCTACTTTTTATCACAATCTATCGGCGTGGTGGTCAAATATAGGAGAAGTTGAAGATCCAAATAATGTTTATAAATACATTATATGGAACAACAAAGAAATAAAAGTAGATGGTAAAAGTGTTTTTTATAAGTATTATTTTAATATGAATAGTAAACATACAAATGATCTGCTTTTTGATAAGTCGAATATCGAGTCTTTTAATGTTCTAGAAGTCAATTTTTTAGAATGGACAGGTTAAAGGCAATCTTTTCCTTTGAATTTGCATGTTACTTTACCCAATTTTAAGGTGATGCTTAATTTGGAAAGTTTTAAATGTCATGATTATTATTGTTTTCTTACAAAACAAAAATTGAAAAAAGCCAAGTAAATGGGTCATGTTAAAGAAAGTATTCAGTTTCGACGACAAGCAAGTTTCAGAGGAATTTCATCTGCCAGTTAGGGTTGCAAATGAACCGTATTTACGTTCATTTCAGTACAAAGTTTTGAATTCTATCCTGTTTTACGTTTACTAATGACCGCTTGTGTAAAATAGGATATATTTCGGAGCCCAACTGTACTTTCTGTCATCAACTAACAGGAACTACACCCCATATTTTGTTTGGTTGTTCTTTTTCAAATATTTTTTGGCATGAGGTTAATGAAAAAAATTTGAGTCAAATCGAGAGTTGCAGAAGCCTCTCGCTTACGTATTGCCAGGTTATTGTTGGGTTTTTTGAGGAGGATATGGATCTATTAAATTTTATATAATAACCCAAGTTATTCTCGCATTTTGATTGGTTCTCGCCTATAATCTATTAGAGGACAGATGCACGATTGACGTCATCATTACAAAGTTTTTCCCTCTGGCGTTTTAAAATGGTGGAAAGTTTTGAGAATTAGGATGATATTTTAGGTGACTAGGCAAAAGATAAGGTACAAAAAGGTCTTGCCGAGGAATTGAACAGGTTAACGAAAGATAAAGCAATTTCTTTTAAAAAAAAGATACAGAAATAATTTTCTAGCAGCCTCAGTCGGCAATTGAGCGCAAGCAAACCGCGCACAAACTTGGTCTTGGTAAGCCGAGAACCACTCCGTTTTCTCGAATTTAATAAACCCAATAAACAAAATTTTTCTGAGATTAATTTATTTAAAAAATTTAACTTTTCCCAGTGTCAAAACAACTGTTGACTCATTGATTGATGTCAGGAATGAAACATCAAAACATCACTTCTTAAAATTGGTAAAATAAAATACATAACCTTGTTTTCCGATGCGAATGTTCCTGTCCGTTTCAGGCCACAGCAGCGAGCTAAGTATAGCTAACCACAGCTCACGGTCAAGAGTATCGCAGCTAAAATGTGTCTCCGACACTATATTAACCTGATTTGAGAATCACCAACCACAGAAGACAAAAATCTCCACCGTTATTTATGCTCCTTCCATTCAAAACTCGAATCAAATGGCCTCTAGGTTGACCGCAACCACAAGTTTTCCGAGACTATTTTTTCAACTCCTGCAATTTTCAAGGCAACGTCCAAGCTTTTCGGTTCACAGGGCTGCTCCAATGACAAAAACTGACTTGATTATTCCAGCATTTTCTTCAAGATTTGTAGATTTTGCAGTTCAATTCTGCTTTCGCTGTAAGTTTTCATTCCACGAGAAGCGACGCTCGAGTCAGGTTTAACAGTGGCGTGATTTTTCTCGACCAATCGCAATTCTTTGCTACGCATAGCAACCAATGAAACTGCTTCATTTTGAATGTATAGATCACGTCAAATAAGCACGGTAGATAAGAACAGACAATTTTTTTCCTTAATTAATTTAATATGGTGTCTTTGTTCATTTTGATATAAATCAAACTGTATTTATCGAATAGTTCAAAATGAAACTGTATTAGTAGTAATTGTGGAATAAATAATTAAATAATAATAATAATAATAATAAGAATAATAATAATAATAAGAATAAAAACTTGACACGCATCGACATTTACCGAAAGAAAAGACTTTGAATATTTCTTAAAAAGGAAAAAAAAAACCCCGGTGGGACTCGAACCCACAACCTTTGAATTAGAAGTCCAACACGCTAGTCCATTGCGCCCCGGGGGCTTCATGTCTATTGAGCAGAACATTTTCTGAGTTCATTCTTTTTTTCACTCCTAAACACCACTTTGTTTTTCCTTCTATCCCTAATTTTTGACGGTTGTTGGTTGATGAAACGTAAATGTCACATAGAAATTCAAGGTACCTGTTAACATGTGGTTTGATTGAATCGCGAAACAATTTTAAAACTGTAAGTTTTCCAGTGCTATGAAAGTTTTGTACACTGTACGTTTTGTATTTTGTGAGTTGTCAATGATGATTCCTGTAGTTAGCTATATGACCATGCAAGGAACTATGACCAATTCCTTAATACTACACAACAACAACAACCCTTATTCGTGCCCAGAAATTACAATACAAGAAAGAAAAAATTTACAAAAGAAAAAAGCACAGCCACTCAGAAATAGCCAAGCTAATCGAGCTAAGCGGCTGGGCCAAGCGGAATGACATTTGCATTTAGCCTTACTTAACATAGAACAATAAACACGATTAACCTAAAACAGACACACTCGCACACACAAATAACAATAGACGAGGGCATGTGCACACGCAAAAACGCAATGGACTAGCGTGTTGGACTTCTAATTCAAAGGTTGTGGGTTC
>CM042752.1:24831027-24848527 GCA_022496165.2 Catalaphyllia jardinei | reverse complement strand
TAAGCGATAATTTCCCAAGGTTTTGCGAGTGGAATAAAGGTTAGTAACGGAAACGCTGCTTCCGAAATCTACTCAGAATTTATTTACTTATGCTGACGGCTATGAAGTCTGTGTTTCTCTCTGTACTTTGCTAAATGAAAACCGTATTGCTAAGCTTATCGAAATCAAATTCATATATCGTATTATGCATGAATGCATTGAGTTTAAACTCAAAAAATTCCTAATAGAAAGAAAACTTTTCCCTGCTTGTTTGACAACCCAAATTGAGTAGACAAGCCCAGCTGACTTAGTCCTCCACAGACTGTTCGTGTTATTAATAGCTCAGCCAGTGAAAGGCAAAACTGTTTACTACATTTGTTATCGCTAGAGTTCCGAGTTGTCTAGTTCCCGCGTAGAGCTGCCATAGATCGGGAACCGTGGTTTACCGGTACAATAGAACATAGGTTTAGCAACTCTATTGACCAATCAGAGCGTGCGTAGTATCTCAGTTATTTTATAATTATTGGTGTTTCTTTTTTTAGGACATTTATGGACGGCCTGGTCACACACCCAAAATCCTACGAACACTTTGTTCTTGAAAGCTGTGAGAATTTTAAAGCGTCTCGGAAAAACGTCTCTTTCATTCAAACTTTGACCAATCGCTTAGATTTTGGTCTAAAACAACTAGTCTAAATTATGGAGAATGCTTCTGATTTTTTTCAAAACGCATACTATAAAATCTTTTAATTTTGACATGTTCGCTGTCGCGCAAGATGATCTCTACACTTCATACCATGACCCGATCGCTCCCAGCTTGAACCCCATGTACAGACCTTTTTTAAACTATGCCAAAAGTTGCATCTTATCCTGCTTAACAAAATTCTATAACAAGAAAAAACTTAACCGAGCACTTTAAGCTGAAATTAAGGGTGTTTTTAGCAGGTCATATTATTGCTATGGTAACCTATTGTGTCACGAAAATAATACCAATGTGTTCATCAGTGATTGGGCAGTTTTTTGATACCATGATTTTGGCATTAATTGATAAAGAGTGATTATAATGACACATCAAAGAGAGAAACGATTTTTGTTCTTATTCGGAGCAAGTTTTGAGCAATTTTCCTTACAAAAAGGAAACTTTTGAATAACTTTTAGAAGAATTGCGGGCAAAGTTTTTTGAAATCTTGAGCACTTGAACTCGTGGAAAGCCCTACAGTTCGAGTTGATTGCTTCATAGAATTCACCTGTGTCTCATACACAATTAGGCATTAGTCAGGTGAGTTTTAAAGCTCTACACACGTTTATGATTCATTCTAAGATGAATCTCGGTTGTTTTAAGGCATTTAACAGCAGAGTTTTAGCAAGATCAAAAATGAAAATCCACTGGGCGGGTATCTTAATATTGATGGGTTGTCTTTACTCACACATGTTTGGGTTTTAACTGAGAACAAAGTTATTTAGCAATGCTGCTTACGCCGCAAACTTGCCCAAAAAAGCTTGAAAATCGTAATTTTGCTCTGCAATTTGTATTCTTTGTTTTCATGTGACGTCATCATTTTCCTAAATTATAAATTAGCAATCCTACTGAAGTTTTAGTGCCATCTGATATAAGACCCTATCATAACTTGACGTTTTACGACGTCTAAGCTCGACAAGGCTCCTCGTTTTGTTATAGAAGACATTTGAATTTCTAAGTTCACGCGTTGCGTGACATTAAATGGCGGCCCGAGAAGGATCTCGTGTAGGACAAAAGAGCAGTTATCGCCTACGTTTTTGCTAACTGAACAGTTCTTGCACTAGAAGAAGTATTACTTTCAATGTGTCAGAGCTCTAGAGTAATAATTTTTCGTTTCGATGGCAAAACTCAATGACACATGTTTCTGTTGCTCCAAGGCCGCCATGTTGGTGGCACCAACATGGCGTTTCCATACAAAGCTCTACAAATTTGGGTGAAACTCTTTTCCGAATAACGCGGGAATGAAAAATCGCACAGACCTAAATCTTGGCGAGGGTCTTTGTTTATCAATCATCTATCATATACCTGATTCTTGACTTCATTTATTCAATGTTGACGATTTTTATTTTCGATGCAAACCACCAATATTTTTGAATCAGATCAAATACGGAAAAGAGTAACAATTTTTTTCGTTTTTGCTTAGTAACTTTTTGAATGATTTTAGTTACTTAAAGCAACTTTTGACCAACGTTTAGAGGAATTGCGGGCAACTTTTTTTTGAAATCTCGAGTCCTCACAGTTCGAGTTGATTGCTTCGTAGAATTCACCTGTGTCCCATACACAATTAGTCATCATTCTTATTTATGACTCTTGATACGGTTATTATACTTCAATGCTCGGGCTGCCTCCGGACTCGCATCTGGTATAACTGTCTTTTTTCCTTTGTACTTGTGGCGATACACATCTTGACTGACAAAAGGAGATTCCAAATTACCAATTGAAATATCAGCTTGTCTGATGTGTGGTGCCACCTCATTGAACGAGTCATTATATGTGTGATATTTGTGTTCCACATAATATTTCACCGGGCCAGGGAAGGAGATATCTCCCACAAAAAGTGAAGTGACTTGATCTGGGAATTAAAAGAGAGAGAAATATCTCCAGAGAAATATCTTCCGAGTCTTACGTTAAGCTGTTGATGAGGCGTTTAACTGAAACAAATTGAACTCTACAATAGCCTGAATATGGGCAAAAAATTTCCAACCAGTAGCATGGAGGATGATCATTATTGATTAAAATTGTAGCTCAAGTATGCTTTTTCTAAACTTCATTGTATGAAATTATGATTTGTATATAACAGTAACCTGCTTCACTCCTTTTGTTAAACTACTATTCCCATACTTGAATGTTTTCCTAGCGAATAAATTTTGCTTAACACGCGTTAATTAATTTCATGTTTTGCAGTTGTGTACAATTTTAGAATGATAACCTGAGGTGAATAAAAGTATTGAGTTAGGCATTCTGATTGGCCGAGAAACTTGCAACTGATTCAGAAGTGAAATTGGCGCCCGGATTTTAAATACAAAACAAAAATAGTCTGATACAAACTGGGATTCTTGAAAACATTAAGTTGACTGACTCATTTGGACTGCAGTGAATAAACATTTGAAGAACTGTAAAGAAATAATGTTAAAAAATTAACACGACAAAGAGCACTGTTTTTTTTTAAGATAAAAAAGTTCGATAAACAGAAATTGCTAAAGAAGAAAATGTAGCCGAGGTTTACTTGAATTTTTTTTTGAATTTACGCATTTAGCAAATCCGGCCACATTAACAAATTAACGGCCAAAATAACTGCCCAAGAGCAAAACAACCTCGCTACGGGGCTCTTCGAGCGAAACGAAAATCGAGTGAACAGTAAATTAAGCAAATCTCGAAACCAACAACTCTTCAAATTAAAACGTGTATCAGATTAAAGAAAAAATCCTGACGATTAAATTTGACATTTAAGCTACGTGCCAGGCTTCTCTGGTCTTTCTCATTCGTTTTTGCTGTGGTACATCTCACTGAAAGAACAATGCAATTTGTGCACCGCGAATGTAACAGACATGCTACCGGTTCTCGCCACACTACAAGCCACACTAACTGCCGGGCCCTTGTGTTTCATTGGTCGGTTTGAATTTATTTTCCTACTCGTTATCTGTAGAAAAAAACCAGGTTCTTCGATAAAAAATTTTCGTTATCCCTTACAAGGGGAATCTTCCTCTCCAAATCGGCTTAAATTAAGTGAAGATCTCATATTGGACAAATAATGGATTTGTTAGGTAGGACGAAGAACAAGCTTTCATAATTTTTATGATTATCTCCTCTCTCGCTCAGCAGAAAGAGAGGGAGATCTCTTTCTCGAAGAGTAATAGAGTTTTTTTTTCATACAGCAGTCTCTCACCACACTCCATGCAGGTGACCCTAACCCCTATACCTTGTCTATCGTTGATCGGTGTGAATTATTTTCCTCCTTTCCTTCAAATGAGTCGCAACTTAATACTTTTCAAGAATACTAGTTTGGATGAAATGGAGGTTAAACTTAATAAATCAGAATCAAGGGTGCTTACCTTTCCCCGCAGTAACGGTGATTGAGTCATTGACATTAAAAAATAAGCCATCAAATTCATAACGAACATTTTCCTCTTGGCAAAGGGCTTTGCTATTAAGTTAACGGCATTACCTATAGCCCTTGGTTCAGCTGTTGGTTTAGTTAATTATTGATAAGTTTACTCGTTTTTCAATGTCCTTTAGTAGTATAAACTTAAAAAGTATTTTTGTCCCAAATACACGCCGGTAACGAAGATGGCGTAGCGGATGGGAGGCGATGTGTCTTAGAAAACTGCATTTTTAAGCAAAGCTCAAGTCATATATTCTTGCACTTTTCGCACTTTTTTCTTCGAAATGTTAGATGAAATGCGGTGACGGATCTACGGGAGGGGCCCGGGATCCCCCTTATTTTGGGTGAAAAAAGAAGAAATGACTGAAGGAAGAAAAGCTGGATGGGCAAGTAAAATAAAACCGGGCTCCCTCCTTAGCTCAAAGTCTGGATCCGCCACTGAAATGTTGTGCTAACATTTTCTTTTCTGCTAAAGCGATCTAGCGATAATCTTGATAAGAAGAGTACCTTGGTGGATATCAGTGACATATTTTACAATATAACTGCAGGAACTCTCACGCGATCATTGGCTAATTGTCATCTGCCAATAAGCAGACAATAACATGAATTTATAATTTTTGTCTTTTGTGAAAGTAGCTGTGGATCCCAATGCTATCGCCTCATGGATCCACCTGTACTTTAACAATATTATGACGAAATTCAAGATGGCTAGGACCGAACATATGTATAAAAAATTGGGGAATTGGAATTTATTCTTCGAGATAAAGAAGATTTCCCTAACCCTGGCTTGCGATCGCTTGTCTCCGTCAAAATAGCCGGAGATACGCTTGCGATCTCAAGCTACCCTCACCCGCATCTCCAAACAATCAACGCGTAAGAAGTTTTACTCCTCTTGTTTGTTTGATCAATCATCCATCCATCAAATTATCAGTCTATCTCCCTGTCCTTCTGTCAGTCTCTCAGTCGGTCGGTCTGTCAGTCTCTCAGTCGGTCGGTCTGTCAGTCAGTCAGTCAGTCAGTCAGTCTATCAGTCAGGCAGTCTTCATTCAGTCAATCAGTCAGTCAGTCAGGCCATCACCTGACTATCAATCAGCAAAGCAAGCAAGTAACGAAGCCGACAGCTAGCCAGGCAGGTAAGCAGGCGAGTAAGCAAAGAACTACTCAGTCAACAGTGGTTAAGTGATCAGTTAATAGGTAGATCAGAATTTTTGAAGTAAATGTGAAAAGTCGTTTTTTTAAATGAGAAAAGCGATCAAGATTTATACAATGAACCGAAGAGACGTTAGCTGTAACATCCGGAGTCATTTTTTTTCATTTCTATCTATCTGCCTTGGTAGATACACTGCATAAAATGTTCTGTATAAGAATCCTTCCTCCGCCCGTACACAGCCAGTATATCTATTCGTATGAGACAAATATAACGATGAGGCAGGAGGTAATTCGATTCATAATATCTAAACGAGCTCTTCGTGTTTTAATTTCAATTCCTTTGCGGCACGTTTCACATGATCTCGATATCCTATTTGAAAAGGTAACAGCGAGATTCCATTTACATCCTGTACTAGTTGATTGAAATATCAACAGATATGTTGACTGAATCAATAAACGAATTTGATCAAAAATCCTAGATCGTTCTCCAAATGTTTGGTTTATATTAATACAGTCCAACTGATTATTTTTAAGAGCCAAACGAAAGCCAAGTGTTTTATATATTAGAATGGAAGGCTCTTCTTTTGCGGTGAGGGCGCAAAATGTTATCAAATAAAATAAAAAAATTACCAAACTCATAACAGAATTTTCGCTGGCAAATAGACGAGAGAAATTCTTTTTCTGATATAGCTTCAGGCTTTGGTCTTCTGTTTTTCCTTTCACCGTCTTTCGTAATTCTATAAGTTAAGATTATTGCTCAGTCTATGTCAGTGATCATGATCTCGCC
The DNA here is from genome assembly GCA_022496165.2 of Catalaphyllia jardinei. Lineage (NCBI taxonomy): Eukaryota > Metazoa > Cnidaria > Anthozoa > Scleractinia > Caryophylliidae > Catalaphyllia > Catalaphyllia jardinei. The sequence continues at coordinate 24,842,494 of CM042752.1, read as the reverse complement.
AGCTGACAAAGGAGGTTCAGAGTTCAGAGTTCAGAGAATCCGATTCAGATTCGAGGTGGAGGATGTCCACGCTGACTTGAACAGTTAAGAGTGATGCTAAATTTGCGACTCAATTTGAATTTTATCTGAACGCAATAGAAAGACTCTCATTGGGTCATTATTTTTGGCCGCCTAATAGGGCGACCGTGATATTTGTGGCTGCTTATGTAATAGGGATAGGACAGTATGAACAAAATTCCACTTCCATAGATAACTTTATTATGATGGATTTGGTAAAAATTCAGTGTTTTATAAGAATCCATTGCAAACCTCTGGAAATGAGGGATTCTAAAATTGTCAATTTTAGCAAGAAAATGCATGCAAGGGGAAGCGCATTTCTATGGGCATGTATTTCCAATTTTTAATTTTTCTCGTTTTCATTTACAAATTCACCTTTTGTGCAGTTCTTTTTCAGTTTTGGACTTTTTTGCATTGTTATAATGATTTTGATTAGCTCTTAGTCTTTTTTTGTGACTTTCTGACTGTTTGAAAATCCAAGTAAACCAAGATGGCGGATCAAATCATGGCTGCACTGCAATGTAGATTTCATGGCGTAATTACATACTCTGTGACGTCATTATATCCCATTGCTTGCCCCAAAAGAAACTTTGTTGTACGTTCTATGTACCCTCCAACTGTGATTTTCATTGGTTGAATATTCTTGAAGTTACGGAGAGAAGGATGTTGCGTTAGCTTACATGAATTATTGTTCTACTTATTTACGTGCGAAATACATATTAGCTATTAAAGATAGCTTCTTGGAGTAAACACGCGACGTTCACTGAAGACTACTTAAAACTCAAATAACTCGACATGGGAGGGGTCCGAAAACCCAATTTCATTAGGGTTAACGTCGATCTTGTACAACACACTCAGTTCATAGAAATGTTATATCAAAAGTGAAAATCTTTTTGCGCAAAAGCAATCCACAGTAAATTCGACAAGTTCCATACAATTCAGGAACCAGTGTACTAGTAAACCAAATAAACCTCTATATCAAATTAAAGCTTATGAAGCTGGCTAGCAAACTATACTATTGTATCAAGAGCCCAAATCGGGGACGGAGACCGTAAGCGCGCGCCATTTTTAGAATTGGGGCCGTCCCTATGATATGGGACAATTTTTCTATTTTTAGAACAAATTCCGTCATCACCTACGGCACACGCGCGAACAATAGAGACCTTAAGATACCCCAATATCGGTGTACGGGTACGGGTAGTGTACCCGTGCACTTAAAATGTTCATGTGCGTGACTATTTCGATTAAGATAACCGAAGAATTAACGCACGGGGATCGGCAAGGATTGTTTACAAAGATGGCGTCTGCGGCGGCGAGGTTGGCTCTTTTTCCTCCGAAATAAGTTGACTGAATTGTTTAATAAAGTCTATCAAATGTATCCAAAATTCTTCTTTACGAATATTCTTTCTTTAGAAAGCACGCCAATAATATGCTTCTTCTTCATTCGTTCGACACTGAGGATGAGGACATCGAAATTCTTCTTGTGGATGCTTTGAGCAAAATTCCATCTAGTGTTGAGTTGAGTTTTAAAATTGACCTTGGAAGCTGCAACAAATAATTCATTCATATATAAGCTTATTGAAATATCATAGAAAGATTTTAAGAAACTTGGCGGGAAGTCCCTCGACCGAAAGCTTGTTATCGCAAACCCCGCCATTTAATTGAGGCACATCACCAAACAATTGCTTTGATTGTCAACTTCAACAGTGACTCCCATGCTAAATTTTTTCATGTTATTTCTTTTGCGAAACTCAAACTTTCGAGCACTTCTCAGAAATCCCCCCAAATACCGCCACAAATTGATATCGTTTCAGAGCTCAACCTTCGCATTTGAGGTCCAAAATCAATAATTTTGAAGCCCTTTCTTTGCAGCCGAAATTCAAATTTGGCAAAAATATTTGAACACACTTGCAATAACATTGCCAAGGAGTCATACAATTTACATTTGTACTTTAAAAGTCTTAAAAACTTACTCGTTTCTCCATCATGTAGGACTTGCAGCTACTCGTAAATCTTCTACGGGTAAACTGGTGGTTTGACCCCGGAAAAACGGCTGGTTCTACCGGGCAAGGTCGATGACGTCACCACAAAATGGAAAAACATGGCGTTACCCGTTACCCGTACACCGATTTCGGGATATCTTAAGGTCTCTACTGCTGCGAGGAATTTGCTGATGTTGCGCAAGGGAAATGGCGTCCGAAATTCCCGAAATCTTTTATGCTTTTGGCCTAAAATTCAACCCGTTTATGTCTGTTGGAATTTTGCTTGAGAATTTTTGTCGTAAGTTGCTCCAGTTTGTGTGAAGTAAGACAGTGTGGAATTTAGGTGTCCCGCTTTACATCACTGACCAAGTTGTGTTCCGCTGCTTCTTTTACAAGAACTTCGCATTACTCCACTCTAAATTTCACATATATAGCAGAAAAACAGCTTTTCCATAACGCAGTAAAAAACTAGTTGAATAAATTTGGATATAGCAGTGTTTGTGGGCTTCAAAGTTTTCCTATTCTTGCCACACGCTTACAAGGATTTCGCTAGGGTGTTCGCGACCGAAAAGTAAAAAAAAATACGCTTTATTGCAAGTTTGAGTCGCCAAAATTGTAAGCAACGCTTTACGTTTCATTAAGGCTCAATAAGTGACAACAGGTTTATGTATGTAGATGTAAATTGTTTGTTGTCGATGAATAAGAGTGTCCGCCGATGCGTGTTTGTGTTTTGCACAGTCAGTAAAACATGACAAATTGGACTTCCGCACTTTGGCGTGAAAACATACATCGAATGATATATTTTAAATGCACCACACAGAACTAATCAGAGATCTCCATACATCTACCTTTTACACTTTGGCGTTCTAAAATAATGTAAACATGTCATCTCTAATCGGGAAGTACGAGAATGAATCACGGATTGTTGTTCGAATCGCTCCACAAAGGCAATTTATCATCACTTGCAAATAATATGACCGGTTAGACAGGTTTCTTTCTTGTCGACCAATCAGTTAGCTGGATTTCCCGCGCCAAATCCGTTCCGCTTTGCATACTTTTGTCGCATGCATTCCCCGTAAATAAATATCCCCGAAATTCGCCTGCACGGACATAAAAAAATCTCTCATTAAAATCTCTCATTAAAAGTTTTTTTGTGTGGTATCGCTGAGAATTTTTACTCGTTGTTTGTATTTTGTCTCGCCCTATGGGCTCATCAAAATAAGGCACAACTCGTAAAAATACTCAGCGATACTACATTACAAAACGTCTAATAAGATATATTCCTTTTCTTTATTTGAAAAAGTAATCTAGCGATAACCTTAGTAACATTTATTAAATTCAGTTACCTGTAAGATCTGTTAATATTGCACAGAGTACTTCATGGTTGGTGAGCTTGTCTGCTGTCTCATTTACGAAATGAAAGGTGTAAGCAAAGTCCTGGCCAGCGGACTCGCACATTTCCTTGCAAGTACATGCAAGTCGCAGAAAAAAAAAACATTTTAAGGCTACGGGTGGCTCAAATGACGGACATACCTGTATCATTGGTTTACGATCAGACGTTTGACACCAGTACCCCAGTAAAGTATATACTTTCTGAAAGGTTAAGAATTGTAAACTACGAAGATATATTCATTAGAGTAAAAAAAAATCAAGGTTTCCACTTCCGAACATAACGCCCTTTTTCCCAAATAGCAAAGATTTACTTATCAAGTTCGTTTCCATCCTCGGAGACCCAGGGGCAGTTAGTGGGGGCGGGCAAAGGAAAATCAAGAAGGCGAAGAAGAGCCCCTGGGGACAAGGTTTTAACGGACCAGTTCCAAACGGTCGGGGTGGTTCTGACTTCTGATTGGTGCCAGAAAACCTTTGTTTTTTTCTGCCCAATCACAGAGCAGCAAGGCTAGGAGCCGTTTCGCGTTTTCTTACACGATACGTACATCCAGGTCAGTTGCTCGCCATGTTTACTCGAGGAGAAAAGTTCCAATCACAGCACAAAATGTAGAGGAAATCATTCGGCTTATTCGCTAGAAACTCGCCGCAAATTCGCAGGACCTTTCGCAGGTATCGTAACATTAGCATATTTAACAGACTGAGAGTTTTTCTACACTCCCTGATGTCGATAAATTTTTAGGCGTTTTGGAATATTTTTCCGGCGCCGCTTTCTTGGACGAAATGAAATGAAATGTCTTTTTGACACGTTTCTCTAAAAAGCGTAGGGGAAATTTTGAATACTTGACTGCTTTGTTTTTGGCACGCAGTTAAACTTTAAGAGTTGATAAAACATGCATTATTCTCTTCACTAACATGGTCATAACGTTTGAAAGAAGCAAAAAAACAAAAATTCCCCGACACGGTTTATTTTGTGATTTGTGAGTTTTTTTGGCCTGGGAAAGAACTTTTACAAAACCCGGTAAATTCTCTGACTGCGGGGAAGTAACAGATCTGTTACAGGGAATTATCTTGAGAGATGTTAACAGCAGACAGAACTTTCCAACGATATCGTTTTAATCCAAGAATGGAGCCAAATAATATTTACAAAGCACTACTATTTAAGCCGAGAGCACAATTCTAACGGATTACGTAAGGCTATCGACCAGTCATAACAAAACATTATCTCATCCATTTTAGAGAGAACTATTGGCTACACAGGAATTTAACTTTTACAAGGTTAATCACTTACAAAACATTGCTGGTGGCTCACCGCTACACAAAAGGCTAAGGCAGGTGGAAATTACAGTTCAACGCTTATTACAGTTATGAGCTCAAAACAGAACAGCGGGTGTCTGTTACGGTTAATGAACTGGAACAGTACTTTGTAACTCTGGGCCAGGTTGTTCGAAAGGCAGTTAACGTTAACCCAGGATTAAACGTTAACTAAGGCATTATTTTTTCTTGTTTAAAAATGTTTTTAGCCTCTAACGTTTGCTGTAGTTTGAGATTATTACAGCTCAAAACTGAAGGGCAAACAATATAAACAGATCAGTACCTAACCAAAAAGTTATAAATCTGAAATCAAAATTCTCGCTAACCCTGGGTTACCTTAATCGGGCTTTGAACAACCCGGCAAAGAAATGCAAAGCGAACTAAAACAAATATATCCTTTATTTTTTGGCAGCAGAGTCGAACATGTAAAATATAATAAATAATCTGATTCTCTTTTTTCACAATTTGCACGATTATCGGAAAACGTTCTCCGGCTCTAAATTTCAGTGAAAAACTTCGAAAACTCGCCGTAAACGAACATAAAATTTGCGTTTCACTAGCTGAAACCTTTGTTTCGAGATACGAAGGAAAACAAACTTTGGGGCGCTCTTTCGGTGTTATGAGATAATTACGCAAAACGTGTAAAACAATGACGCGTTGATCGATAAAGCGAAGGCTCATTCGTACTTTTAACAATGGAGCTCGAATCAGTTACAAAGCGGGTTCAAATTTTGCTTCCGTCGGAAAATATCCTGAATCTCTGAATTCCACCGATCGCGAGCCCAAGTTAAGAAAATAATCTTCGCTTCGGTTCCTTCCTTTCCGTTTTTTTTTTAAAGGCTTAGTTTAGAGATGCTGTAGACAACGAAAGAGAACACTCGTAAACAACGTTCAAGAAACCCAGGAGATACAGATTGAGTTGAGATGTTACTGTTACTGTTACCGCTTCGGACGGCGAAAGCGCCAATGAAGTAATGCTTAGAGAATAACAAACGTCTTCCTCGTCCAGTGCAAGCATAAACCTTTGTCGCTAACAGCTAACGCATCGACCCAATTCAGATCGAATATTTTTGAAACCTTTTTCCCCGACTGTTTCCTCTGTGGTTCTTCCTTCGAACTTTTGTGTTCCTTCGGCGAACATATTCAAGGTTGAATCAGCAATCTAGAAACGGAAAACGCTCTGAACAGCTCGTTGAGTACATGTACGCGAAAATTTGCCACGCAACTTTTTAATGCAAGTTTACCTCTGGTAAGAAACCGTTGACAAAGAAAGAAGACAAAGAAACGTTTTCGCTTAAGCCCTTTGGTCCACTATACTGTATGCAAATAATAAGATCGTTTTACATTGCAAGCCTGGGTACCAACTGTCTTTCATAAGCTCTAAACTGAAATAACGTGTAGGATATGAATACTCCTTAAATCAGGTGAAACTCTGAAAGGAAGAGTGAACCCACAATATTTAGTTGTTATGTGTCTCACCCATTCTCAGCAGAGGGTGAGATGGTGAGATAAGAGAGAGGGGACACCGATGGATGGGATTTGCAAGAGGAGAGGTTAAGGTTTACCCTATAAGTAATGGCATATTCACATTGTAGCATATCATGTGTCAACTATAGCTTTCACATTTTCTATTGCGAAACAACTTGTTTCAATTTTGGCATATAAAACATCTGCAAATAAAACGTTGCAGGTATTATATTCCAGAACGGATCCTTTGCTTTCACGAAATCATGGGTTACAAAAGCCGATCCTTAACCGGTATTGTTCAACCGAATTTCCCATGCTAACTTTTGATTTTGAAAAAGCAACAACAGGATGACTGAAGACACTGTTAAAGCGTATTTCTAAAGGCTAGTTTCCATATGATCGCAGGCGATCGCGGATCGCAACAGTGCAAGTGCAAGGCGGCCTATTTCAGTTCTGACAATCTCTGTCAATCCCTGACAATATAATTCACACCGTATTGCTGCCCACATCAATCAGCTGGAACTGACAAACATTGGCTAGCGAGATATTGCCTTGGAAAAGTACAGTGACTCCTTTCGCTGTGTGGGGCAACCAGCGCCGAACATTTAGACCGATAAATGTTAGCTTGGGAAAGCGTACCAGCCCCTGTGCAACCTAAACAAAAGCCGACTCTTGATAAGTTGGTTTGCGTGAGCAAAATAATTCCCGTTATGGACACCTGAAGGAATAATGATAGGAAGCTATCAATAAACAGTACAACTGCGCTCAACATTTTCAAAGCTGACACGAAATTATTGTCGGCCAGCTTCGGTTCAATTCCCTCAGAGCGATACACAACAAAAGCTATTTCTATTGAAGGATTTGATCCTGAACAATAGGCTATTTCTTGATACGAAGCCGGAGGAAAACCTGGGACGGTCACCAATAAGCTCCATCAACATATGGCACCAGCTCCAGAATTCCTTGCAAGATCACTAGGAGGGAGGTAACCCATAGCTCTCACCATTTAGCCATCTCTGCTCCCATGAGTCATTGCAGATATGTGGGCCGTCTTCCTGGTTTACCGCATGGGTTTCTGGATCTTGTGACCTGTGTCTTATTTTGCGTGTTGGCCTGCGGCAATTGCCATTACAACATATTATAATTCATCCAGATAAATTTATTCTTTATTTCAGACCCTACCATCGCTTTTCTTAATATGTGAATCAAAGTTTTATTTTTTCTTTGATGCCTCATTCACTGAGTTGTTTCTCTAGTTCATGAACTGAAAGGAAGGGGGAATCAAGAAACCAGGTTTTACAGTTTGAATAATGACACTGCCCCTCGTGATGTTTCTAGTTTTTAAATCTTTACTTGCTAAAAACTGACATATTTTGCACTGAGCTTGTATCAGCATCAGTTTGTCATCCTGTCCGCGGCATTAGCCGGGTTTGCCAAGCTTGTTTTTCTTTCTCTTTTGCAAGACGGTAGAACCGGAATTTTATTGTTCATACATTATTAATTTGATCATTTGTTTTCCGATCTTGGTTTCGGCAATTGAAGGTGAGAAAAATGTATTTTTTTCCCTTTCGATGGCTTCCTCTGGTTTCTATGTTGTCTTGACAGGAAAAAAATGGAAGCACTTCCCACTAACAATGCTTGTAGATTACAATTAATGAGACAGACTTGATCAAGGCTGACGGTGTTACACAATTTCATTTTGTCGCGCGAATTAAAAGAAACTAGTACCGGAACATTTTAGCAATTAGCGTGTGCAAATTAACAGGTCATTTAATTTAAGTTGATCAATTATGAACTAAACGCTGACCCTCTCACCTGTTAGATAGACTATCCGAAGTCCTGCACTTTGGTTCATAGCGGTTTCATTAAGGGATCTTTGTCAAAGCGCTGCCAGGTTCCCATAGGATATCCCGCTATGAAGTTGATTACTTTATTCTTGATCTCCATGTCGTACTTGATAAACGCCAATACAGGTGAGCTATTTGATTTGGTTTATTGGGGTCCTAAACACCGCAAAAGTCAGGTTTGATTGCCCAGAATGGTCATTGTTCTTACAATATTTACTACCTGCATCAGGCGAAGAGACTGATCAATTGGACGGTTGGATCCACTCATAGACTGAACCATACTAAGAGGGCTATTATGAACCCTTCTACAGTCACCTCAAACATGAGCAGATCGAATGTAAGATGAAAGCAAATTATTCCATCCTCCCGCTTCAAAAACATTTGCATGAGAGAGACAGCAAAAGACAACTGTCTAGTCAGGGACTATTATAGCTTTCGTACAATAGGAAAGCAGGTTATTTAGCAATAGCCCACAAGTTTCTATAGTTTTCGCGATGTTCCCTTATGTCTAGGATTGAACGCAAGTATTGTTTAATTAGTACTTCATATTTGGCAAGGTTATTTGACATAGAACACTCGAAGAATTCGCAGAATACTTCGAGTGTTCTTCGCGGATTATTGGACGAGAGCTGCAATTGTAAAGTGTGCCAGTCCTGACCGAGATGTCAAATTTTAGTCCCTTTTTAAAATTATATATATTTTTAACTAACTTCGTAATGTTAGTAGGATAGGTTTAGCATTGTAAATAATTTTACTCTTTTTACAGTTAATTGTTAACTTATTTAAATTTGTAAATCTTAATCTACTGATTTTAGATTTTTAATTGTTATTTTATTGATTAATTATCATGATTGATTAGTTTTAGCTTAATTAATTAGCTTTAATTTTTTTAAGTGTCCACAATTAGCTCTTAGCTTAGAGCTAAATACATATTGACACTTTAATAAAGGTTATCTATGTATGTATGTATGTATGTATGTAAGTGCACATGATACGAAAAATAAGTCTTTTAAAAAATACAGTCATTTAAAAGGCTTTTCAAAGTAGAGTAAAATGGCGTTTTCTTTTTGTGATATGTTTTTTGTTCCAGAGCTATTCAAGTTTTCCTATTATGGAAAGTTGGTCACTGATGATGTCATCGGCTGTGCAAGTACAGTGGTGTGACACAAAATTAATAACTTCTCCGCCAATAATGAAGCAATGCAATTGAAACTTGGCAGGGATTTTGCACCCTACAAAATGTACTAGATGGTTGACATTTTGATGTTGGTTTTGCAACATGCTTGGTTCCAGTCCTTTCCTCTTCCAAATCAAATATTACCATTTGTAGCTGGACGGGGCATAATATATAGCTGAAAGCGTTTAAGAGACGACCCAATGAAGGTGGGACTGGCATACGTGTTAAATAAGAACAGGTATTTTGCCTTGTTGAGTCGCAAATAGCAATATTTAATTTTGAAGAGGCAGGAGACTGGAACCGAGCATGTTGCCATAGCAACATCAAAATGTGTACCATCTGATATATTTCAATAGCATTGCTTTATTATTGGCGGAGATATTCTTAATTTCTTGTCACACCACTGTACTTGCACAACCAGTGACGTCATCAGTGACTAAATTTGCATAATAGGAAAACTTGAATATCTCTGGAATAAAAAAAGATATCACAAAAAGAAAAGCGCCATTTTACTCTACGTTGAAAACCCTTTTAAATGAGTGTATTTTTTAATTGACTTATTTTTCGGGTCATATGCACTTAAAAGAACTTGCGGCTCGTGATCTACGAATTTTTTTCTTGTTCTTCCAACATCCCAAGTAGTGCAAGTAGTGTATCAGCCTCTAAACCACAGAATCTTGTGGTCTATTGCTTTAATATCAGTAATAATTCAGAAGACGCGCGATTTTTCCATCAGTTTACTGGCGCAATAAACCATAGGTGATTGACCAATCAGAGCGTGCGCATTGCTTTGGTTATTACATAAAGTTATATACAAATTAAGGCTTCATACAATGAAGTTTGGAAAATATGTACTTGAGCCACATTGTTGATTAATAACATACCCTGTAATTTTTCTTCCATACTCAGGCTATTGTAGGGTTAAACTTGTTTCAGTTGAACTCCTCAGCGACAGCTTAACCCAAGATATTTCTCTTGTTTTAATTGCCAGATCAACAAAATCAAGTCACTCTACTTTTTGTGGGAGATATTTCCTTCTCTGGCCCGGTGAAATATTACGTGGAACACAAGTATCACACATATAATGACTCGTTCAATGAGGTGGCCCAACGCATCAGACAAGCTGATATTTCAATTGGCAATTTGGAATCTCCTTTTGTCAGTCAAGATGTGTATCGCCACAAGTACAAAGGAAAAAAGACAGTTATACTAGATGCGAGTCCCGAGGCAGCCCCGGCATTGAGGTATAATAACCTTATCAAGAGTGTTAAATAAGATGGCGCCTAATTGTTAATGAGACAAATGCGAATTCTACGAAGCAATTAATCAGTCACAGTAATTTGACTTAATTTGGTCACTTACATATTTATCTTTAAGTTGACGAAAACCGGAAAATATGAGTTTACCAAAACATAAAAATTCAGGGGAAAAGCAATAAACCATAATGATTACAAATGACGAAGATTGGCACGGGCTAAAAACGATGAACCTGAAAAGTTTTGGATAACTTTTTGAACATGCACAAACCGTGATGTTACTGCTTTAATGATATATGTATTCTGATTGATTATGAACAGGTCAATTAATCCCAAATCAGTGCAAAAAAGTGAAATTGAGTGCAATAAAAAACTTAAATTGAGTGCTGAGGATTTGAAATCAGATTATTTAACATGAAAATGGCATCCAAATAAAATAGACAAAAGATTTTCATGTCTTAGTTCTGGTAGCATTTAGCTGTTATCGTTGTAGATCGATCTTGTTGAGAAATAGTACCACTGTCTACGAGCTTTGATTTTTTCCTCTAATTTTTCAGAAGAATTGTCAAGGAAAAATAAGATGAATTTGTCATAGTTTATGTCGTCAGAAGATCTTTTCTATATGTTTAAACAATTCATTGTTTAGTTGATGAAAATGAATATATTTAAAAGTAAAAAAGAAAATCCAGGAAACCAAACTCCATGCCATTCCTCGTTTTCCGGCGGGGATCATTTGCGGTCCAGTTTGGAGATTATTTCCGGTCTGTGGATCATTTGCGGTCGGGGATCGTCTGCAGCGCTGTACAGTCCAAAAAAAAAGAGTGAAAACGAGTGAAAAAAAATGAAATTGAGTGAAAAAAAAGTGAAATTGGGTGCAAAAAATGAAATTAAGTGCAAAAAAGTGAAATTGAGTGCAAAAAGGTGAAATTGAGTACCAAAAATTGAAATTGGGTGCAAAAAAGTGAAATTGAGTGCAAAAAG
>CM042752.1:24770342-24822300 GCA_022496165.2 Catalaphyllia jardinei | reverse complement strand
CCTTTTAAAGACACCATAAATCTTGCTTACAATCAGCATTGATCAGATAATGCAAAGCAAAAACAAAACACTAATTTCGGTTTCCATTTATCTTCAGGGTCATGTTATGACCAATGCCTTTCCTTGATTCTTTGTTTTTTAGGGTGCTTTGCTACTAACAGAGGTTCTTAAGGAGAGAGATGCCCAGATTGAAATGAAGAATGGCCAGCTTGATGCTGAGAAGATCAGAGAGGCACATCTTCTGCGACTGCAACAGAGGGTAAGTGATGGGACTATTCAATCTATTAAATGTACCTGCCCCAAAACACAGATACTGTACAAGTTATGCATCTTTAAAGTTACCAGTCTACTTTGTTTGGAAAAGTTGCAACAAGATAATGTAGAGTTGTTGAACTGCTGCTTGCATGTTTTTTCCTAGCAACGTGAAGAGGCTATCATGGAGGACCAAAAGAGGGCATTGAGAAGACACAATGAGAGGAAAGCAGTGGCAGATTTCCAAAACCTTCAGTAAGTGTTGCTTGTAGCACATTAAAGGGCATACATTGTATGAGCACATAGTGACTACTCCATGTTTTTTTTCGTGTTTCTGTGACTTGAACTGCTTACAAACAGCTGCTTTGCAAGTGTATATGAAAGATGAGGTGAATGTGGAGAAATACATAATAACATGAATGATGATTGCAGTTGTGTGCTTAAGTTGTCATAGCAGCATTAATCATTCATGTCTTTATGAATGGCTACTATATACATGACTGTATAGTTACATAACTGGTGGTACAACTGCATACCGCACAAGGACTAGTTTTAACACTTTAGCTGTAATTTAGATGCATGCATACCTCTAGTGACAGTTTTCAAGTATCCTCGAAAAGAGCTTAATCAGGATCTTATCAAAAAATTTAATAAAGACTCTCACAGATCCTGGCCAAGATCTTTAAGGATACTGCTAATTTGGTTATTTTTTATGGGGGGAGGGAGGGGGGAGTGTGGTGCATATCAACAGAGGAAAAGATGACCTTAATGTAATATATCAAACATGAGAGACAATGTATCATCAGGATATCCAAACCCCCGGGAGGAGAGTTGAAAAATAATACGACACACAGCGGAATATTTTTAACAAAATTCGAGGTGTTTGGATAGCCAATGAAACACTGCCCTGAGTGTTTGATATATCTTCTCAATCTAAACAAAAACTAAGGAGAAAATGGAGAAGTAAAATCGTCAAAATCTATGCTAATTAAGCCCGAGTATCCAAACCTCCTTCACGGTTGTGATTTTCTATGTTTTAACTTGATGAATTATTAAAGAGTTTGACTCAGACTAACAAGTGATGCATGCACATATATACTTATCTCTAGTGCTGTAGTGATGACTGGGTACAGGCAATTTCATTTTAGTTGGTACTAAAAGTTTCTTCAAGGCATTCATAAGCTATAAATAAATCAACACATTTTTACCTAATGAATTTCTGTAGAATTCTTGATCACATTGAAGAGTCCAAAAAAGGGAAGCAACTTGACATGGAAGAAGGAGAAAACATTAAAAAACAAGTGGATATGTACATGGCAGCGAAACAAGCCATTGAGGAGCAACGACGAAAGGTAATGATTAAAAATAACATTCTTTGTTAATTGTACATAAGATAATTTATAATTTTCAATTTTTGTTATTCCAGTGTTTTCTGTGTAGTGTTGTGTGATGTTAGAGTGAAAGCCACATCATATGGAAAATTAAGCTGCGGTGGTTATATTAAGGGCCAGGCAACAGGCAAATTGACAGCTGAGATGATTTGATCCACCTGGTTTGACCATTTGGAGGAAAGGTTTTCTCATCAAGATTAGTTCACTTCAAAGGCTTTTGCCCATCTGTTAAAACCTGTTGCCCTCCTGAAACAGGGAAGTGGATCACTTAGAGGATTGTTTATAATATAATTAACACACACACATGTGCTGGGGAGAAATGGTTGTCTGATTGGCTTTCGTGTTTTTTTTTAGGATAAAAATGAGATCATGGAAGAACACCAGAGACAGTTAGCTGATAGCGAAGTAAGTACATAATGATAAAAACTACTAGATTTACTTTTAATCACGAACGTTTCTCGTTAGGATTGAAAAGAATGAGTGGAGTTAAAGCCCCGTGAGAGCTTCTACTCAAAGCATGCCTTCCCCCGGGGTGGGAGGGGTACTTCCTATAATGGCCTATACGGGGAGGCTCCACCCGAAAGGGGTACCTTTTTAAGGCTTCAGGTATATAAAAGGGTAGGGATTTCACAGGTTGAGGTATCCAAAATGGTAGGGAAATCGGTCATTTAGGTATTTAAAGGGCCTTTAATTATAATATTTAAACTAGACACCCTTTATGGCTGTATCAGTTTATTTATTAAGCACTACATGAAAATGAGAACAAGACATCCTAAAGTAGGTATGTGAAAGGGGTACCTTTTCTGCCAAAATGGTATCTAAAAGGGTAAGGGGTTGGACCTTGGGGTAGAGCCTCCCTGTATTAAATTTTGTTAAGTCCCCCCCCCACCCACCCCCCCCCCCCAAAAAAAAAAGAATGCCTTCTTGTGCAACTATAGACCCTTGAAGTTACAAAGACCACTGTTAAAAATAATTTCTCCCCATTTGATCAAAGGTGATGTTCTTCTCTGGCTAGGGACTAACAAAGTATAAAAATTCAAAGAATTATGTCAGACTCAGTTCTTGTTATTTCTCTCATGTTTGTACTTTTCTTCTGTTTTGGCACGCTTAGGGCTCTTAGAATCCAGTGCACATGGCTCACTTAGCTAATGTAAAAGAATGCACTTTTCTTTGACCACATTTCTTAAATCCAGTCATACATTCAGGAACATTAGATTTAGTTAAGCTTAAAGCAGGTACCAGGCACCTTACTTCTATCCCCTTTTTGAACATTCACTATTCCCAAGCCTAACATATTTCTATAGATAAAAAATACAAAATTACATATTAATTTTACATGGATAGTTCAGCATCCAACACTTTTTAATCCCCACCAAGATGTACACTTTTGCTATACATGTAGGTAATTTGCTAATTTGTGATCCCTGGTTTGGTTTAGGCCAGACGTCAAATAGAACAGAAGAAAATTGAGGAGGAAGAGGAAGAAATCCGACAATTTGGTCAGGCTAAAAAGGTATTAAAAGAATGATGATCACAACCAAATCTTTGTTGCAAATATTCGTGTATGGGAGTCTAAAATCTGGTAAAAGACTTGTGAACCTTCCTAAAAGGTACCACAGTGATTTATCAAAATTGTAGCCAGTATCCTGTCTCAGTAACCGTCCATCTTTCCACCCAGGGACTAGAAAATAATTATGTCTACATGTAAAATATGTTGAGTATCCCCAAAACGCTGTACAAATCTCTACAATACGATATTGGCCAAACGTGTGTCAACCAAATGTACAATCACCATGAACAATTTAAGAAATTCTTGTGCAAATACTATGTCCCAAATGAAAAAGTGTTCGTTTGGTGGGATTGAGAAACATTTGCAGTAAAATGAAAAGGCGTCTGTGCATTTTAGACTACAGATGGCTTAAATGTTAAAAAAAAAAGGGCCATAAACGGTATGAAGATGGGACCACCCAATGAACCGTTATTTGGAAGAAGAAAAGTCAGAGTATTTGGCAAAATTCTGACAGATTGCTTTCTAATGTTTAAGTATGCATTTTCCTGTTTTTCTGCAGAAAATGGCGAAGATGCGTAAGGAGAAAGAAACAGAACTGTTTAGGTAACTATTTCATTTGATTTGTGTAATCATATCCGACCAGTTACAACAAACGTGATCTGAACAATGCAATGAACCAATCACAGCTTGAAACGAAAACATGCTACGGGCGCCAAGTGCGGGAAAACGCGTTCAAACGCGTTCCAAATCACGTGCGATTCTGGTTTTGTCTGATTGGATGAAATAAATGGCCGTTTGCTGTGATTGGCTAGCCGAAAGGTGCAAAGAACCAATCAAAACTTGACGCAAAAACATGCAAGCGGCGCCGGAAACGCGTTCATACCAAGTCACAAGTCACATTTTTTATCATCAATCGTTGTTATTTTGTGACAGTTGTAAGTGACAAGTTCTACTGATTTCTCTTTACAGAGCGTTCCAAGATCACACTGAACGAATGCGAAAAAAGCTTGCTAATCAGAAGCAACAACAAGTTGACGATGAAGATGACAGAATAGCAAAGGCTGTGGCAGAAAGGGAAAGTAAACGCGAGGTAAATCTACACATATCATTTTTACGTTATGCAAGTCTTTTTTTTTTTACCATTTTCTTATTGAACGGACAAAAATCCAAACTAACCCACCTCTTGCACTAGCAAGACAATTTGCACAAGCTAGCATTTGTAAGGCACACCACCTTAAGCGAATATACCCACCGTCATCGCTACATTTGCTTTGTAACTGTCTAACAGCGATCAAGATGTTAAGGGGGGACACCGTTGCTCCAATCGATCAAAAACTTTTTGATCAATCAGCTCCAAAATCAAAAGGACGGTTCCCACTCGTTTTTCTCACAAAAGGTTGGGCAAAATGAGACAATTCATGGAGTAAACAAAACGATAGATGCAGTACTAAGTGAGTGATGGCAGGTCAATTTATTAGTTCTTTGGAACTGGCAACAAATTTTATTGATGTTTCTGGATCTTTGTTCCCTTAGGCGGAAGAAAGGCAAAAATACAAGTCAGATATGAAGACCAAAAAGGAAATTCATGATCACAGGATCTACATGGTAACTTTTTTTGTTTTGTGTAATGTTGTCATTATTTTGTTAGCAAACTGGACTTTGAGCGCGATGCTCAACGAGTTTTCTAAGCAGAAAGGTCTATGACGAGTCCGTTGGCCGGGACGAAACAAAAGCACTACGTCAGACTAGCCGTGAACGATGTATTTTAATGCTTTTTATGTTAGTTATCCAGTGTAAATCCATTTGATTTGTTTTCAATTGGGACATACAGTTATCGTTTTTTGGATAAACGTATGAAGCAGTTCCCAAGATTTTTGGAAGTATCGTGTATCACTCGGTTTCCTCTATTTGATAGCTATACGACAACGATCTATAGCCATGAGATTGAAGACTTGATCCGACCGGCAGCGCTTGATTCTGTCTGCTTCAATCGGCCAAATAATCGGCAAATAGTCCGCCTCTAAGCTATTTCCAAACGAATTGACTATGCGGAAGGAAACAAATATATGTTCTTGTTTTTTTTTTTTTTGAAAAAAAAAATCACTTTGAATGTCGAACTTTGTAGTGATCAATGCGCTAAGTTATACCTAGCTTGTTAACAGGAATGCCGCTTAAACTAAAGGAAAAAATATTTCAAATAAACAGGAAAGGCTTAAAAGCCCCAACTGGCACGAGGCAGACCAGGTGGTTATTTACAAGCATGACCGAGGAGTTAAACTAGGGTCTACCAAGAAACAGCTGCAGCTAAGTGGTCAGAACGGGACTTAAACCCGCGACCTTGGGTTTCAAGTCTGGCGCTCTAACCACTCAGCCCGGCACACTGCCTTCCTGTGTATGTAACTGGTCTATAGTTTACACTATAAATTGTAACGTCATCATCTCGCTTATTCTAAACCTTCATTGCATTGTTTTCATTGTAGATGAAAGAGAAGGAACGGCAAGCCTTGGAGGAGGCAAAGAAAGACCGTGCAATACTTCGTAATAGAGTGGAATCTGATAAACTGGTATGCACCATCCGCAACCCTTTACTTAGCATTGTTAGCAATTATTCCGTGATAATGGTAATGATAATGATCATGATCACGTCTGGTACGAGCATTTCTTGATCAAGAGATCCCGGCAATAACAAGCCAAGGAGTTTAATTATTCGTTGCGTGCTCTCCTGCATAATTAAAATACAAAAGCTAAAATAACATATAAGTCCATAAATGACATAAAACGTAAACTAACAAAAATTAAGAATGTATACATGAAACTAATGCATCTATCAATGTTAAGCCCGAAGGGGGGGGGGGTACCCCGGGCATATGTGGGGCATTTGACCTCTATTGCCTTCCCCACTCTCAGGAATCTGACTAAGAATCTGGGTCCCAGGTTGGGGACGTTTGCTTTTTTTGCACGGAGGAATGGGACCAAGTCACATCGTCCCACGTGCTCGTTTGTGCGTTTGTTTCGTAAACGGTCGATGCCATTATTGGTAACCAAGCCTTTCAGAATGGACGATGCTATATCTGCTTTAGTTTAGGCCTGTACAAGGCAAACTGGTTATAATTTGTTGATGGAGTTAAAATGCGCTCACCAAATGCTTCATTTTTCATATTCACACTGGTTTGCTTACGTTTAGCTTTTATTTGTTGTTTAGGGCAACTCCATCATTATTAAACATTTAAGAGAGTCACGTTTTGTTATTAAATTTTGCGGAAAATTGGCTGATCAAGCTGGTAGTGTAGTGGAATAAGAGGGATATCAGGAAGTATAGGTTCGGGCTTCGATGCTGGGTAGCTATTTACATAGCTTCATTTTTTTTTCTTTAATTTAGCAGAAAAAAAATTGTTGATAGTTACAGTGTTACGAAAATGGCATCGACCGTTTACGAACACACAGCTGCTGCGCCGACCATCTTGAAATTGAAATAGCGCAGCTTTCAGGGCACTAGCAAAGCCCTGAAAGACCGCTGTTTTTAATAGAAGTAAACACTTGTTTTTATATTTGTACAAAAACACTACTTCTCACTACTCATTTTCAATATAATTTGATGGAACACCTGCGGATATTTGATCTGATTTGACCAAGTTTTGGGGCCCCACAGTGGGGAGTTTAACCAAAAATTCTTCTGAAAAGTCAAGTGCCCCACATATGCCCGGGATCCCCCCCTCGGGCTTAACATTGATAGATGCATAACAAAAAGAACTTCCTAAAAACCTTTTCAAATTTCTTTTAAAAATCATGTCCGGCACTGTTCTCTTAAAGTGCAATAGAGTTCTAAAGTGTGACGTCACAAAAAATTAAATCTGTGAAATTATGGGATTGGGCGCCATTTTCGAATGGAGTATCCTTTAAAAAGGTTCCTTGCCAAAACTTAGCTCTTAATTGTAATTCCCAGCTGAAGTACGAAGGATTGAAATTTGATACTGCCCCATATAAATCTCTCTAATTTTGAGTCAGTTCTAAACTGAAGGAACAGAAACAAATTTTGAAGGGTTTGTATGGAATGCCATCAAACTTTGATCCCTTATATCTCTACCGGGAATTGCACTTCGGAGCTAATTTTTGGGATGAGGACGTCTTTTAGCATGCTCTGTAAGAATATGGCATCATATCCCATAATTTCAAAAATTTTATTTTGTGAAGTCATCACTTTAGAACTCTATAGGGAGGGTAGCTCAATCGTTAAGAGCTCTTAAATACGTCTAGTCCGTCTTCGCCATTCTGTTCCTGGCTTGGGAAGTCTAGGTAGATAAGCATTCCTAGTGTTGCAGTTATGTAACTAGGGACCTTTAGATCGTAAGACGAGGACGACTACGAGTACGAGTTTTCTGTTCTGAGCACGCGCACTTCGAAAAATGTCGGCCTCCAAACTTTATGCGCATACTCAGTACGGAAAACTCGTCTTCCGATCTGAAGGTCCCTATTGGCTTAGAGGGGTCCTAAATATTTCAAAGTGTTCTGGAATATCTCCCTTGATTGTTTTCTGAATTGTGAGACATCAATGTCCAAAGTGCCTCCCATAAAGTGGAACCATTTTAACGATACCAAGGCCTCGGCTGACGACAATTTGCAACCTGCGATCTCCTTGGCGAACCGATTTTGGAAAGTCTGTAAAAGTAAAGTAAAATAAAATGGAGTAAAAATAAAAACGGACAATTTGTAGAGCATGGTATATTTGCTCGTATACCATGATGGCTAATCCATTGTAAACTTTCATCGATCCAGATTTTAATAGCATTGAATATCCGGCAATTCTTATTTCTAGGGCATGAAAGTATTCTCTATCATTTAGGGAATCAGTTGAGGGAAGGTGGCTGACTTTCTAATCGTGTTGTTTCTGTTGTCGCTTAGTATCACTTGAAACAAGAAGAGAAGCGCATCGAACAACTCGGCGAATGCAAGAATCTAAAGGAGTTCCAGACGCAGCAAATTGTAAGTAACGGTATTTACGAAAATTTTACGATAATGTCCCCATATGTCGGGACCGAATTATGTCTGGGTATTTTACAGTAAATGCAACTTTTTTTTTGGACCGAGAAGCCAACTTCCCTGTTTTAACCCCCTGTCCTCACTACGACGACAAATTTGAAATTGCAACAAACACTAGTCTCCTTTTCAGCCGTTTTTTGGGATGTCACGCAACGCCCCCCTCCCCCCCCCCCCCCCCCCCAAATAGCGTTGCGAAGGAGACTAAACAAACACGTGTCATTTTGGATTTGCCTCCAGGTCTATCCGGACAGGGAAATAGCAGGATTATCTTGACGGCATCATTTTCGAAAAGCACCGTTTTCCAAACGTTTTCCGTCCACACTAAAACGCAAAGCTCCGTTTTCAAATTCTCACGATTTGAAGAGCGTTTTCAAAAAGGTCCGTTTACGTGACGGATTAGTGTAGACGGTAAATACCGTCGGTTGCATCTACCCATGATCGCTCTGGCGCAAAACATGTTTTCACGTGACGTCAAACGTCTGAGTTTCAGGTGTCAAACTTTGAAGTTTTTTCGCCCATTGTCAGATGGTATGGAACCGAGAGACAACTGTTTAGCCATGCAAAGCTGTTCTTCCTCCTCCTCTTGTGTATTTCGCGACAAGCAGAAACTTCTTTTCTTGTTGATTAGAGACATCTTCCCTTTGAGCTGTGTCGAGAAATAAAACTTCACATTTCTGGGCGGGAAAACTTCAAAGTTTGGTACCTGAAACTCAGATGTTTTTTTACGGGTAGATGCAATCGACGGTAATATAAAGCTGCATTTTCAAATGTCTTCGGCGTACATGGACAGGGCCTGCGTGAAATGTTGTATTTTCCCTTTCCTACTTCTCCCTTTGACTCGTTTCCCGCTGTTCTCTCGAGTTCAGTCTACGTTTTTCTAAGCGCTTGGTTCTTTTCCATCTCTTTGCTCTATTTTCAAAGTAAGATCTAAGCAAGCCTGTCTATTTTGTCACCAGGGAGAACTGAAAGACCGAGCGCAACAAGCCAGAGCGGCAGAATTAGACCTGGATAACCGCAATGGAGCGCTACTCAAAGAAGAAGAGATTCAATTCCAAGAATACGCCAACAAGGTCATTGCTGAGGCCAAGGCGCATGATCGTAATCCATACCCACTTATCAAAGCTGCCCGAGAAGGACCCGGAGGGGGGCGAGGGCCCAAATTTGACGGCAAACAGGGGCTTCGACCAAGTTATCTTGTATGTGATGGAACCGGCGTGCAATTGCCCAATTACTCCGATGGGACAGTAGAGGGTTCACATACTAAAATTTACGGCAATCCAGGCCACAGTAGAAAGCGACTGGGTTTCACCTGGTGAATTTTATTAACACCTGTGACTAATTCGAACTTGTAAATAGAGTTTCGTTCATCTAACAGTTTTTTGCACGTAGTTCTTGTAAAGGACTCCATTCAACTACATCGACATTGTAAAGTCTTGTCTGTCTGACTTCGCACGTAAAGGGTGAATTTTATGATCACTGATGTATTGGTTGTAAATAAAGCGAGTTGAAAAGAATTGCGTTGAAAAATCATGACCCCAACTTGTCGAATGAACAGCGGAGCGAGCGATTACGATTTTAATCATAATGCGATTGGTGCATAAACTGTTGCAATGGGACAGTTCGCTGTAATCGGACAGTTACATGTTACATCAAAGGTCCTCTCCACCAAGTCCACCAATCACAACATATAGTAACAAATTCAAGACATTGACTTTGTAAAATTGTGGAGGTTTAGTCTCCAGTGACTGTTTTGAAATTTTAATTATGATATTAAAATGTCCACTTCATGTAAAAGCTCTTCTCCAAATGTAACTTTTACTTTTTGTGGGAAATTTTAATTGTTCTGATTAATTGGTAACAGGACATCGTGTCGTCCAGTCTGTAATCTTACTCCTGGCCCCAGTTGTTCAAAGGCTGGACAACGCTATCCACCGGATAAATCGCTATCCAGTGGATAAGCAATCTCGTTCCCGGAGCTTCGTTCCCCTTGACCAGCGGTCGGAAAACGAGAGCTCTGGGAGCATCCATTTTGAAATAACAATGGGAAATAACCGAATTCTGGTTATCCGGTTTACTGCGCAGTCTCAGTCTACATCTATTTCATGCTATGGCGCATGCCTGAAATGGTTGCTGAAAACGGTCTTAAGATATTTTTAAACTTCTCTGGTATACAAGGTCATCTGGATAATACTTCAGACTTTGTATCAACTGTGATAGCTTTGATGGTGTGAAAGATATCTAATTAGAACAGTTATAAATGAGAACTGAGATTTGTGTCATGTAATGAGAAAACATGAGAAAACCATTGTTAATGTTATACAGAACACTCAGCCTGAGGAATGGCTTAATATTAAAATTTTGGTTAATCTCGTCCTCGAATGGTTCCGATATAAAAAAGAGTGTATTTTTAAAGAACGAAAAGTGCATGGTCCAAGACTGTCCTTTAACAGTCCTTTAAAATTACTTTCTCTTCGATTGTGTACAGGTTTTGGCAGTTAATATTTTTTCGATGAACGAGGTATCGGAAATAACCCAAATTAAATAATTAACACGGTTCAAGTAAATCTCTGTCAATATTAAAATAGTACTTCAGTTGTCGCATGATAAGCGGAAGGACCTTTCATCCAGGCCGATATCAGTCAAGAAATCCGGAAATAGAGTCGGATAAAGATCTTACGTTGTCGACATTGAAAATGGCCTCAAAGCCAATAAGAGAGGCTGACAGGGTTGACATGAGACGAAAAACGGGAAAATATTTTCAAAATGAATGAAGTGTGCTCAAGGGTCTGCAATGGTTTTTGTAGTTTAGGCCTTCATGATCGTTTTGGAAAAACGACAATAAACACAAACCTTTTAAAAGCGCAAATCGCCCGGCCCCACGATAAAAATTTAGTGTCTATATATAGAGCAGTGATCGCATTTCGAAACTGAAAATCTCTCAAGTCACTGCCATATCTTTTGTTTAGAAGTTTGTTGCGAGACTTGTTGTGACATAAAAATATTTAAATGATTGTCTTGACTCGTTACCAGTTTCTGGTCACCAGTGCAGTCCACACTGCACTGATATTGTTATGAGAATTTTATGTTGATCACTCTAGTGAGATGGTGGTTAGACAAATGGCATGTTTACTGTTCAGCTGCACTGGACGACGATTTTTGCCAGGTAAACCCGATTTTCACCTTGTTTTATATGCCTCCTTCGGAATCATTTCATTGTAACGTCGACAGGAAAGTTTATGTCGAAGTTAAAGTAGGTCCTTAGATTCTAAACGAAAATGTCGCTTGCCGTCGCTCCTTTCTAGCACTCTTATCAGCCCTCCGGCGATTTATATGTTTTGAAGGTTATATTCGCTTTGCTTCAGGTTATTGCATCTCTGACAACTTTACCGCATTCGATGTAGTGCAAGTCGAAAGATTTGTGGTTGAATAGTTGCCAGGGAGAGTCTGAAGTCCCTCGAGAGTTGCATTGCGTTGTAGAAAGTAATTGAACTCAGTGCAAACTCTTGACTTTCACTTCGTCTGAAATACCTAAACAAACGCCATATTCCTAATTGCTTATTATGACGAAAACAAATGATGTATATTTATCGTTAACTAACAATGAACCTAATAACTAAATCCAAATTGATATTACAGCCATGACAAAAATAACGCGAACCAAGAAAATGAAAAAAGTTTGATCTGATATGCGTGCCTTAGCCTGTTATATTTGGTTGCAAACAGTGGAATACCTTAACGCAAGGATCCATATACTTTCACACAAGGCTACACCTTGTATGTTTATTAATTAGTTTCTTGAGAGTCAACATAAAAAACCCAAAAGTTTCCCCTTCTTCATCCGGTGTATGCCCAGAATAGAGTTCTATTGAGCTGTGGTAAAACGCAAGGCCGCACCAACTGCTTTGTGCCACTTGTGAAACCGAAACAAAACGTGTATGCCTGGGGTATTTCTCTACGCGAATGGTTTGATTACTCGGTCGCTCATGTGGAGTGATTCTTGAATTGAGAAAACTAAGAAAAAGGGGTATTCGTCTGCCGCCAATTGGCGGCGGCTACTGGATAAAACCGCCCACTTGACTATCTGAAGCCAATCTTCTCTTGCGCTACGAAAAATGTTCGCTATGAAGGAGCGATACTGTTGAAGTAGTTGATTATGGATATTCTACTAAATTCCGAGGGTACAAGAACATTGAGGACCAATACATCTGTCTTGTAGCAGCCTTTCTAGGTAGCAGAAATAGCGATGTTTGAACCAAAAGGACCATCAGCTCAGTTTTTTATTATACGCGGGTACACAATTGAAGTCAGGAAAATAGGCACCTCATGATTGATTTTAATGCTTATTCGTTCTGTTTCTCAGTCGAATGTAGGAAGTCCTAACGCATTATATGTTAATTTAGACTAGGACCCCTGCGCAGCATTTTTGTTAGTTTTTCACTTCAGAATTCTTCAGAATCAGGTCTTGTTTTATGTTGTTCTCAATTTCGCTATATACACATCACGTCACTCGTGTCACGACTTGATCACGTGTCGTAGCTCCGATTGTGGTATAAAACGGAAGTAATAGTTGCACTGATCAGCCAACCACTCAACCATTTTCTCTTGACTCAACTTAAAAGTTTCGACTATCCCTTGTTACACCACTGAACATATTACAAGTCAGACTTTACCAATTTAGCTCCATAAAAAAGACTCATATCAATGTCGGCTAGAGAGCCCTGTCCAAGAAAAGAAAGTACATTGCCAGATTTCATACCGTGACGGCCTGGGTATGAGTCGGTGTATTATGGGATTAACAACGCAAAACCCATATATTCTGAAAGAGCACACCGAGGTTTACAAAATCCTTGAGTTTCGTGAGTTTCGTGTCAATTGGGCCAAACAAGATACAGCCATTCAAAAACTTAAAAGTTTACTAACAAATGTATGGATTGCCGGACACTTGTCCGAAACCCATCCATATATGTTGGTGTTATGTTGTTAATCCCATAATACACGGACTCATACCCAGGCCCCCACCGTATGAAATCCGGCAATGACGAGCGAGATGCTGGCTCGTCCCCAGTCGTCTTCATATAGAGCACGCTCCCACCTCGCCCAGTGTAGACTACGAGTATCTTTCGCTTAGTCCGTCGAGCGAGACGCGAAAGAAATTCGCAAGAAAAAAATGGCCACGCAAGATCCAGGGCCAGGTTCAAAGCCTGATTAAGCTAACCCAGGGTTAAAAGGGTTAAAGAGAATTTTGATTTCAGTTTTGTAACTTATTATACAAGAAAACATAATGCTTCATAGCTCAGTTGGTAGAGCATCGTACCGGTATCGCGGAGGTCATGGGTTCGAATCCCGTTGAAGCCCTGATGCTTTTTTTTCAGGCTTCTTCTTTCCAGTTGCTTAAATTGGAAAATTTACTGCGATGATCGCTCTTCACTTTCACATAATGCTTCAGTTAACGTTTAACCCTGGGTTAACGTCAACCGGCTTTTGAACAACCCGGCCCTTGCGGGGGGCGGCTTCTCGTCTCCAGTATCCCGCGCGGCTTTTTATTGTTGGCGCGAGTGAGGAGATCCACAGAGTACCTCATAACCTGTCGCGTGTCTATACGCCAGAACCAAAACATGACTCACAAGGAAACCGAAAGACGTATATCCGTGTCATCCCGCAGAATCGAATAGGAGACGTTGCGTTATTAGTAAAGAGAACTGAAATTCGTGGAAATAGGCAGCTTGGTTTCGACCAGGAAGAAACTCGGGTGGAGAGAAACGAATACCGGG
Organism: Catalaphyllia jardinei; assembly: GCA_022496165.2. Classification (NCBI taxonomy): domain Eukaryota; kingdom Metazoa; phylum Cnidaria; class Anthozoa; order Scleractinia; family Caryophylliidae; genus Catalaphyllia; species Catalaphyllia jardinei. Next base: position 24,808,339 of record CM042752.1, on the reverse strand, counting down.
TTAACAGAGCCTACCATCTATTATAAAGGCATATGATCTACAGGCTATCATGTGACAAAACTGTAACCACGCCTGGAGTAGATCAACCTTGTTTCCAGGGTCTCTCTTCTGCGAGTTGGGAAGGAGTTTAGGAGTAGATTTGACCCCTGACTCCGCCCTGAGTTGCCGCTTTCTAAGTCGACCATCCAGCGTAGCAGCAACTAAATCCGAATAACAACCGAGCTAGAGATAAAAATGAACAATTTGATAATTACAACCACCCTTACCCACTCTTATAAAGAGCCTTTATTCGAAAATGATTAAACTCAGCAAGCGTCTTGTATCGACTGCGCCGGGATCGCTAAAGGTGAGCGCGTCATATTTGAGAACGGGTCAATCATCTCCGCCTAGGACTCTCTACCCAGAGGCCAGGTGGTTTTTAATGGCGCATAGGAAAATCCCAAACAATATCCTAATTATCAGCATTTTACTGCATCTGGCTATGTCGGCATATTTTTAGCTTGCAGCGGCAAGCGCGCTTTTTCTTTGATTTCATGACAAAAGTTTAGCAGGATAGTGAGTCCATGTTAAATATCTTAAACATCCTTCAACTTTTACCTCGAAAGCGAATGTGAGCTTGGAATTTTTAAACTCTACCATTCGTCGACGCGTCGTCGTGGAAGAGCCAATCCAGTCCTCCTCGACCTCACAATAAATTACAATCAACTCGTAAACAGTTTTGTATTTAAACATGCCTTTGGTTACCATAGCAGGACTAAATCTTCTTAAAAATCCAATTATCCTAGTGATGTGCAAAAAGACTGAATCGAATACACACAACAGTTTACTGTAATTAGTTCCTCTAGCCTCGCTCCCACGCGTGCGTGACACTGGTGCCCATTCATAACAAAACAGCTGAGTACGGTCACTCAAAGAAATGGTCGTTTTTCATCGCTCGCTAATTTCACAAGCTTATGACGAAAATGCCGGTTTCCGACTCTCTAGAGGCCATCGCTATGAGGCAGGAGGCCGAGAGATTCGAATCAGTTTGCACGAATATTCAATCTTTGTACGACCTTCTGGAAGGAATCGACAACGTGCCTTTGAAGCGCAAAATACGAGAACTTGTAAATCGAATAGAGGGTAAGTGTAAATAATCGGTGGTGTAAACACAGGTATAACTTTGATGTGGTCGTTAGCAAGTCAAGTGTAAGGTTGCGGTTTTGCTTAAAAGACCGACCTAGAGATTTCACTTTTGAACTTAGGCCAGACTAGGCCAGCTATACGGTTTACTGCGATACCAAGGCGCGAAGATACGACAAACACTAAACCATTCACTTGACTTCACCGCTCTAGCTCGTACAAGACAGCAGTTTGTAAACTAAAGAGATCCCACACACTTCTCGGGAAGTCGCCTTATAGGAACCGAGGTTCATATAATTTCATTTCAAACCATCCTTGGAATCAAGTTGTGATAGAGTCGCGCTTGGCTAAGGATCTTTCTTCTATCACGAAATCGGTTACGTAGAGAAATTTGAAAAAGAAAATTGATTCCTGCTGTGTTGGAAATCAGACGCTATCTCGTGTACATAGGCCACTAGATCCCGGCATAATCTTCCCTAGTTCAAAAATATAATAGTAATCTAAAATGGATTTCAGGAAATAAAATCAAGAGCTTTGATTGTTTACACGAGTCGTGACAGAGATCTTTTCATCCGCGTCGTGTCGCGCCAAAAAGTTTTGTAGCCTTATCTTCTCATGCAAAGCATCTCGATCGTTCGTTTGGCTTGGGTAAATGTCGATGCAGTTCGATCGAGGCTTTCTGGTTGGTTAATGTCGATTTTTGCACGTATTTACATGAAAGAGTAAACCAAGTGATGACTTCTACAGCTAAGCCCATTTAGAAATGTAGTCTAGAATATTTTCGAATTATTATTTATGTATATATCTATTCTTTCAAAAGAAGACGAAACTGCGAGAAATCGTGATCGTTTCCTTGTGCTTTTATATTCCCTTGTACTGATCTGATCTGATCTGTTTCGTGGCCGGTGCGTTAGTCTTCATGCATGTCAATTTCACGGTTTTGAGAACCCATTGCAAATGTTCAACGTACTGTGAATTTTGTTGATATAAGCTTAAATTCGCAGCTTATTTGCATGTTCTTGTACATTTGGTGATAATCAAAATTAAATGGACTTCCTGCCCTTGGAAGAAAAATTGATGTCATCTGGATAAAGAAAGTGATCATAGCTTTTTTGCTATTTTGAGAACAGCCCTTCTAGATCTGTTGAAAAAAAATTATGAATTACGTAAAATACACTAGAGTAAGTATTTTGTCTATTTGTAAATGAATTCTTGAAAAATCCGGTTGTGGTTTAGGGTATTTAAATTTAATTCCAGATGTGTTTTCTTGGATTTTAAAATATTTAAGCCTTATTTTTCATTATTAATGCTTACGTACCCAATGCAAGCGATGTAAACATAATTTTATTAATTTTGTGAACTGGGTATTGAGCTTTTAGTCAAGTGCCTTCAGTTGAGTATTTCAAGAAGGCATCAAAATTCATATGTAATCAATACCTTTCTTATTTAAACATCCCCACTAAATCTGTATGGCTAGCACCAAAGAGCCACAATCAAAATTCCAGAATGATGTTAAATTATCAGTCCAGTAATATTACAATGTCTATAAGCTTATATCTGTTCTTGTCTTGCAAATACTCGCATGAAATTGGAAAACTCTGAAACATAACAAAAATTCTAAAGATTCCTTTGGAATGTTTCATAGTTGCTGATATATCAGTGAGAGTGTTTGAAATATATGTTAATCTCATGCACTCTAAGCAAAATCATGTCCTCATTTTTATAAGAAAATAATATACTTTGATCTAACCCCTTCTTCCCAAAAGGCATTTGTATATTAATATAATGACAGAGTTGTTTCATGATTTTGAAGTGAAACCAATAACAAATCAACTTGAAAGATTATTACCAAGGATCTTAACTTGACATCCTGGGAAGCCACAATCTTGGACAATTTAAATAAAAAATTAGGACCACCCCTGCCCTATTTCAGTGATGGAAAATGGTGCACATTGGGTTTAGCACCCGTTCATCAAGGGGTGGCTTTATTTCTTATTTTATTCTGACCAAGATATTAATTCATCACAGATCCCATTTACCTATCCCTGTCCGCTGCTGTTAATTGCCCATAACATTTATTTGTCAGTTTTCCTGACAAGTCACAAATATGTAAAAAGGTGTACGCCACACCAATTAGACTGGACTATCACAGACAACAAATGAAATTGTAGTTTCTGTATGCCATATGGGCGACAAGGTTATGGGAGCAATTTGAGTGTGGCTGCCGGTGACAAAAAGCCGCAGATATTAATTATGCAGTATTAAAAATGTTTGCAAATTTTAAGAATTATATAGACACAGGTGTTTTACTGGAGAATACACCACTTGTAAAATTTGTGCCAAAAGTTCTACATGTTCATCCGGCATCCAAAGGGTGTATTTTCCTTATTCTCACTAACTAGTGAAGAGATCATTTCCCCCTTTTTCTCAGTTATTATATTTTGTGCAAAAGGTCAGTTTGTCTGGATAATAAAAAGAAAATTACATAATGGCTGGGAGATATGAATTTTATTTTCTCATGTTAAAAACAATATTTTACTCACTTACTGCACTCATTCATAAAAATGATTTAAGCAATAGACCACAAGTTTCTATGGGTTATAAGCTGATACACCACGCAGGATGTTGGTAGAACACAAGAAGAATTTGTAAACCATGAACTGCAGGCGAGTTGTTTACGAATTCTTCGAGTGGTAAGAACACTCTAAAAGAAAATTCATATCCTTGCACCACCATGTAACATCCTTTATTATAATATAAACACCAGTGAAATACCAGGTGAGCTTTCGCCCATAAACATGATATCTTCACATGTGATATCTTTACATGTAAATGTTATTTAAAGAAGTGAAAACATCACCATTGCTATGGTTGCATGATCCCTTAAAAAGTACTTACATGACTGTGTTCCTGTATGATCAAAACAGCATTAGTTCTTCCTCAGAAATCTTCAGTTATCTCTGGAAATTTTCAGAAAATGTTTAGAAACGATTGTCTGGCCCTCGAACATTTTTTGGAGAATCTTCGGAAATCTGCAGAAACTGTTTGGAAATCTTCGGAAAATCGTCAGAAAAGTCGCCATTAGTATGATTATATATTAAACAGAATAATACATGCCTGCTGGTAGATATCGAATTTCTCTTCTTGTGTTCAACTTGAACACTTAAGGAGAAATTCCATATCTATGCTCACATATGTATTATCCTCTATTTGATATTATAATTTTGGTGAGTCATTTCATTCTTATCATTATCAACTTATCAACACTGGTCTAAGTACACGTTTTACAGCCCGCAAAAAAAATTCTTACCCACCATGGAGGTTTTTGTTTTTATAGACCCAGAACGGATGAGAACCCTCTTACTAGCTCTTTGCTTGCAAGTTTGTCAAATCTTTCAGAGTTTTATGAATCAATTAAAAGCAATTTCCTGCCCAAGTAATAATTAACTACTAACAATACCTTTTCATGAATATTTAAGAGGTTTCCTAGAAATGAAGTCAGCTCCAAAAGGAATATGGAAGGTTATTATTATTACGTGCGAAGATATTGTGTTTATGTGTGAAAGCTCACCTGGTATATGTAGCCAAGTCAGTTCCAGATAAACTCTGTACTACTAGTTAAGTTTGATGGTCTAGTTAGATATACGTTTACTTCATAAGGGTTAAAATTAATTTGATCTATGCCCACCAAGTGAGACTGGTACAGTAACTCTTCCTGCAAAAAGCTCCTTTTAAGGTGATTCCTAAGTATTGCATTGCACATCCCTGCACACCATTTTCGTGTCACTAGCATGTGCAAATGAGCGTTTCCACATGCACAACAAAAGAATTTTCCCTCAAGCTAAGCTCAGTGGTGAAATACATGTAAATGCTTGTTTTCTTTTAAATGAGCATGGTGGCCTATATTTTTTATCATGTATAATTAACAGTGTACATATTATTGTCTTTAGTGTAAAAAAAATTCAAATGCTTATATCTGGCGGAAAAATAGATATAGGTGAAAGCGTGCACAAGATTGGTACTCTGTGATGCAAATTATGACTGCGAAAATGACGACAATATGAATGCTTTACATCCACATCGTTTTAAATGGTGTGATTTTTCCACAAATTTTATATATTGTTCCATATGCTTGACACTTTCTACCTGCCAAGTTTTTTTTCCCAAATATTACTTTAATAAACTATGCCTCTGGCTACTTCAAAATGCAACATGGACCGATGAATAATGCACATGTTTTGCATTAGCACAGGCTGCTTGGTAGAGAACATCCAGGGAAAGTTTGAAAACAAAAATCATAATTGGCAACTTTTATTTCTGTGGAATCACCAACCCCTCCCTCCCCAAATCACTTGTCAAGTGAATGATGCTGACCAAAGCTTGTACCTGTCATTGGTCAATGATTGTTACCTTTTTCTGTAGAATCCTTCCTTAACAGCCCTGAGTTCACTACGCTGAGAGTCGACAGCAGTTCTGAACTAAGACTGGTGAGTCCAAGTTGTTACAATTAATAGTTATTGCTTTGTGGACAAGAACATTTTCTTTTCTTTTCCCCTATTTACAGGCTGTAAAAGTTTTTTGTGAGTTTTATCAATTAAATTAATGCAATGCATCTGCAAGCTGTGCTTACATTACTGGTACATTCTTTGCTGTAGTTTTCAGAATCTCGAAATAGAGGGATTTTTGTTATTAGGAAAATATAGCTATAGACACAATTTGTAATTTATGATCTATTCAGTGTTTTCGATGTGCTTTGAGGTAAAGCTTGATCTCTTGACCTTTGTATAGGAGTTCAAAGGCTGTTATAAGTACAGCTGTCAGCTTATGAAAGTGTCTGTGTATGGAGCTGCCACAGTCCATAGTTTCTTGCTATTTCACATCAACTCCCATGTTGTTCAACTTTTCACTAGATATTATATCTACAGGCAATTTAACAATATTATTTTTCATTAAGCACGCATTTGATATGAAATGATAGATAGCCAATGAGATTGTAGTGCTGAGCTGGCTATAACCATCTCATATCCAACAAGTACAGTCAAGTGAAATTATAATAATTGTTTTATTAAAAACGCCCCCAAAATATAGAAAAATAAAATTAAATAAAAATTAAAAAAAAACCTGGAAAATTATGCATAGACTTATATTATTTGTAGAGCATGGTATAAATAAACAATAGCCTCCATTTGGCATGAAAATATGCTAGGATACCAGTATTTGTCTGCAGACAGTATCTGTTTTGAGAAGTGAACAGTTGTCGGAGAGCATAGCTCGAGGAAAACTGCGAGCTTTGAGGAACAGATAATGTCCAAGAACAAAAAAATATCCGAGCATATTTTTACCCCAAATGGAGGCTGCTGTGTTTATTATCCTTCAAATCTCTTTTTCAACATGCGCAGTTTTGAAAATTGGGGAATATTCTCAGATATTCCCCAGTTTTAGCTGGGGAATTTTTGGTCATGTGAGGTGTTTAGACCAATTGTGTGCAAGCGAAAATATTTCAATGGATTATAATTGCTCATATACCTTGATGGCTAAGCCAGTGATAATTCTTGAATTGCATTATCCAATGCGATCAACTTTTTTATAGAGATATATTTATCCTCATTACAGGGCATTGTTGGGAGTTCAGTTTCTGGCAAGTCTGACTTATTGCATAGATATCTGACTGGTGAGTATGCCAAGGTTGATTCGTTTACTGGACGCCACAAGAAAGAGGTGTGCCTTGATGGACAGAGCCGCTTGTTGCTGATTAGGAATGAGACTGGCCCCCCTGATGTACAGGTACTGAGTTACAATAGCATACAAAATGAATTAAACCAGAGATGGTACCTCCTCATATGGGCTAAATAGAAATGTGCAGCCCTAAGAATATGTTTTATTAGCAGTTTTGGGCAGAAACAGGGAACCGATTTTTGCCCATTTTTGGTCTCAAATAGAGTATGGTTTTTGCACTACAGTGTTGAATTAGTTACCAGTATGTTCTTTAGAAGAAGCTATCCTGCCTAATAAAAGCATGTATCTAAACATTGCTCAAACATTAGTCTAAACTAGGGAACTAATGATAAGGCAGATCTGAAACGGTGTAATGATTTAAGTGTAAGGTCTTAAAATTGGGTATCAATTTTTTTGTCAGGTCATAAATAGGGTAGGGAAATCTGCAGATTTTGGGGAAGGTTTTAGGGAAGTGGGCATACACTCCCACCCAATTTCTCTAGGATTACTCCCAGTGGGAATTAACTTAGTAGTGCATTGTCCATATCTGGTCTGGAAAACCTGCAAAGTGCTGGAATTATTTTTGGCATATTTTATGGTCTTCCGAGAAAACAGGAGGTGACTTTACTCGACTTATAAATTGGGAGACAGCAACATTTTGGCAGGGGAACTAAAAGAGAAATTGTGTGGGATTCGGAGATTGAAAAAAAACTTTCATAGAAATATTAACATAATGGCCTTGAAAAATATTTTTTGAGTTGTTACCCGCTCATCACTGGGAAAACCAGGCTTCATATGAGTGACCGTTTAGCAAGCACTAAAATTGGTCCAGGTGCAACTCGATGAATCTGCAAAGAGAAAATCATACAACATTATCTCAAATCAAAATTGATGTGTCTTACACAAGTAAACGGAACAACAGTAAGGCTGTAGCGTAATTAAAATTTGTAATATTAGCTGAGGGAGAGAATCATACTACCAACCTCGTCAATCAAGGTTTAATTCGGCATAGATGAACGTGGTGCAAATACTGTATATCACACCTGTGTAGCATAAATTACATCGACAGTAAAGAATTTGAAAACGTGTGCTCTCAGAGATTGTTTTAGGTTGTTCACAGCCCTCTATTTTCTCGTATTTTTGTTCGATCGCTGAGCGCGCGGAGGGAATCGTGAGAGAACTGGACGCCAGCGCAAAATGGAAGACCTCATCCCCAACCCCTTCGCTTCTTTCGCGTGCTGTGAACAGTCCAAGATTGTTTCGCTAATTAACATATTTTAAATCTTATTGTAACAAAGCCAACGTGAATTCTTGAAAGAGCCGCGAGTTCTGAGCAGTGAACTCCGTTGTCATAAGGAAAAAAATACACAAGGCTACTACATATGGAAAAGTATCCTTTTCCAATCGTGTTTCCTTCAGAATGTCAATTTGTGTTTTGACTCCTGAGATCTGGAGCCGAACCCCTCTCTCCAAATCAGTAGCGTGTTTTGCGATAGGACAAAAACGTATCATGTAACGCACCTCAAGGTATTGTGGTAGTTCCATTCTAGGTCCTGTCCACGCGTATCCGGGTATTTCCGAAATCGGAGATTGTTTTCTTCGTTCACACCTCCCGTCCACACGTAAACGGCGTTTTCGGCCACAAATATGGAGGTTTTTGAAAACGCTCTCCAGACTGTAGATTTTTGAAAACGGAAGTTTATGATATTCGTGTGGACGGTCGAAAACGAAGGTTTTCAAATACGATGACGTCAAAGTTAGGGTCCGATGATTTTCGCGGGCTTATGCTTATCATAGGGCGCATGCGCCCGTAGGCTGCGCATGCTCAATATGCGAAGTCTGGCGTATTAGAATCGTTTTTGCGTATACGTGTGGACGTGCAAATACGATTTTAATACGGTCCGTGTGGACGCGGATTTTTTCAACGCAGAGAAAAACATCTCCGTTTTCGAAATATCTTGATACGTGTGGACGGGGCCTTAGATGACTTGTTCTATGTGAAGTTCCCCGAAGAATCTGCCATTTTGATTGAGGTGCGAAATTTGGTATGGCGTGAGAGCTAAAGGACTTGAAACTGTGCAAACGATGGAAAACGCTGAAATTAATTGAGCGTTTGGAACGGCTCAATCTGAAAACAGGATTACCTTCTCGACCCATTTGCGTTTATCCCGGGCATTTCCTAGTGGACTTAACTGAAGAGACTAAGATTCTAGCTGGAATTTGGGCAACCACGAGCACACTAAGCTTCGTAGGATAAATTTAAGCGTGCCTTACATCGATCAGAATGGTAGCACATGAAAACTCGAAACCCATGTTATTTTTAATATGCAAAGCGCACAGTTAACCCTACGAAAAGACCGGCGAAGTTTGTTTACCCTCAGCCGAATATAAACCTCTTAGATCCTCTCATGGGAACGCCGAGGGCTCCAGGGAAACAATTAACACTTAATGACTGGTCCCGAGGGGAACAGTGAATTTTGTTTCCCGAGAATCTCATTGGGACCAGTCATTAAGTGATTTGTTATATAGCAAAATAAAACAAAAGCAAATTTTAAAAAACGCGCTGAGATTCCAGCAACAGCGGTCAACATTTCGCGGGTAATAGTGAACTGTTTCCCGTTTGACGTCATAGTTTTCGCAATGTTGCCCGCTCATGGCATTTGGTGGGAAACAGTTTCATTGTTAGATGTGATGTGACCATGAACTAGCCAATGAATGGGCACGCTGTAGTGGAAAAAACGCCAGCTATATAACAATACTTGTTGTTTCCCTCGGGCAACCTAATAGGCCGTTTATAGTTAGCAAGTTTTAACATTTTTTTCTACCTTCACAGTTTACTCAGTGGGTGGAAGCTGTGATCTTTGTTTTCAGCTTGGACGATGAGCTCAGCTTTAGTGTTTTATCAGGATACTACGCTAAAATGGCTCAATACAGAAAGTACATTTCTGACATCCCAGTGGTTTTGGTGGCCATAACTGGTGAGGATGATCATGTAACACATAAATTGACGTCTGTTTTTGTACTCATTTAGTCGAGGAGAACAAATGCCTTTTTTTGCAAATTGTCTTTGAAGCTATAATTGTAGGCTCAATTCCCAACGCTCTTTTGAGCCCGATGTACGTTACTCACTGAAAAAAACACCTAAGGGAGGAGCGCGGGCAACCTCGTTCCCATGATCTCTCGCTCGCCCTAGGGCGCGGTAAGATGAGAGACCCTAGGAACGAGGTTGGAGCGCGGGCTCCCTTCCCGAACAGCGGCTGGCAATCGAGCCTTTCTCGCCTAAGTACTTCATGTATCCATTCCAGATATTATAGTGTATCTAATACACTATAATAGGGATAAATATACTATGCTACGCTCTAAATACATTATGAACAGGGATACACCAAGTACTTACCCTACTTTGAAGCTCGCTTCGGGAATTTCCGAGGCTTCTTAACTACCCTAATTGATCAATTTAAAAAAAAAACCAGCACACCAGTGCGACATCACACATCATAGGTCTAAATCTTTGCTGTGAGATAATCCCTCTAAGCGGGGTATATACGCTCAGAGACATGTTGTAAACACCTTAGGTCCTGTATGAGAAAGGTTAGTGCAGTATAGCTGATATGTTGCGTGGTTGCTTAGCAGGAGTTAATATCCAAGGAAATCCCACTCAATAGTTTAGATGTGGTACTCAGTTCTCCTGCGAATAGGGTTACCACGCGCGTTGCAGGGATGTTTTCGTAGAATGTAAAAATTTCCGTAAAAAATGGTCTGTCCTCGTGAGAAAAATTTGCGTCGTGGGACTGGTTTCCTAGAACCCTGTCTGTGCGATTTATCAAATCGGGATTAATCCAAAAATAACTTCCGATGGATTCCCTTTAGAATAACACCACAGGAAAAAGAGATTAGCTCTCTCACTCTTCATCTTCTGTTGTAGCGACGTAATCCTGCTAATTTTCATTTTAAGAATAAAACTCTATTCACACCAACCTGTGAAACATGTTTAGAAAACAGTCCTAAGAAAATACTAGCGCTGATTGGTTAAAAATCGTGTTTCTATAACTCGATGGAGACACAGCTGTGGACGTAATGAAAAGAGAATTTACGTTTTGATAATCAAAGTTAACAAGTTTTTTCCTTTTTCTCGTCTCGGTGTTTTCTAGAAGAAATAGGAAACATGTTTTCCATGTTTCTAGCTTCGCTTCTCGGGCAAACATTTGTTTAAGAACATCATTTCCGCGGGGCAACTATCAGCCGATAGTTCCTCGACAGAAACACTCTATTGTTTAAATAGAAACATGGTACATGTTTTCTATTTCTTAAATAAAAGTGGTTTTGCTAAACAAGGTTAAAACTTAGTTGCTCATAGCATGCACACCCCATAACTTCACAAGATAAATTCATGTTTGAATAAAATATGTCAGCAAAGTGGTTTGAAAATGACTGCAGAGGGTAATCGACAAATTTGAAAAACCCTAGCTTTATTTAGTGAAACTAGTTTAGTTGGTGTGAATGGGGTAGAAGACATAAGAAACCTTGATCTTTTTTTCCTTAATTTGCAAAACGTATAATTACTTATATTGTTTACATTAAAGTAATCTACTTTCTTCAATTTGCTGCTTTCTCTGCAATATTCTATTTTTAAGAACAATACTTTCATTACTTTCAGGAAGAACACTTAATATACTTTCTCTACTGACTTACACTACGACACAATACTCTACTTACAGTACAATATCATATATTACTAACAGTACGGTACAGTACTTTACTTACAATAGGATACGATACTCTCCACTTATAGTACGGTATAATATTTTACTGTACTTAACAATACGGCACGATTCTTATTCTACTTATAATAAGACACAATATTAACTCTATTTTCTATGATACAATACTGGCTTTACTTACTTTTCGTTGCGATACGCTACAACACACTACAAACCTTGATCTTCGGGAAGTAAAATCTTAAACTCGACCGGAGTATGAAAATTACTGAGTTGGGGGTGAAACTGTACGAACTGTGTATATTGTATCGAAAACTGACTGCGATTTTAACCTTTTTATTTATTTTTTTTTTCCAACAGATGGTATTACAGGCATTGATCAGACAGCTCTTGTCGCCACGCAAAGAATCAAAAAGCTTATCACCGATCTCAAACAGTGTGTTTACATGGAGGCTTCAGCCTTAACAGGAGAGAACGTTGATCGTGTTTTTAATACAGGTTAGTACAGGTTCAAAACAGGTTTGGCAACAGTGGCTTTCGATAAATGATTTTTAAGCTCTTTACCTTGATTTTGTGCCTCACCCCGACCCCCAAATACCCCAGTCTACACCCAACCTTTAAAGGTATTTTGTATGTCTTGTTCAAGCACCAACACTACCAACAAGGGCCCTATTATGAGTAGCATCATTTTCAATGTCTGCCAAAATGCCAGCTAAAGCCATCATCCAATATCTCTGATGCATATCTAGAGCGGATAAGCGAACGATTAAAAGACGCACAAAAGTCTCAAACCCGGTTGTCTCGTGTATTCACATACGCCACTTGTATACTCTCCGAGCACCCCTTCCCTCTTTTTTCTCAGTCGCGAAAGAACTCGCGATCATTTTTTTTCTCGCGTGATTCTTTTCCAGTCGTGTTACGTTGGGTGTCAGTTCCAAGAAAAAAGAAATGCTGCCCTTAGTCTGTCACTCGTGGTGCGAATTCAAACAATTGGAAATACAATACTGATGGGCTACAGAAATAGAATAGTGTATATTCAAAGGGTGACATGTATGTTATCAATAAGATCTGTTGTTCTACAAATCTGCCTTATAAAGTATTACATATTCGTGTAGAACTTGCGTTTTATTTGAAATTGTTAATTTACCTTCCAATAACATAGAATTTAATTTTCAAACAACATTAAGTCACTGATTCCAAATCTGAAATTTAAATTTAAACTAAAGTAAATTTAACAGAATAATGTGAACTGCAGGTGAATCTTAGATTTTCAGATTGGCGTTTTTTGTCCTTTGTTTCTGTCTTGTTATTAGTTTATCTTTAGGTGCTTTTGTATGTTATTTTTTTTCACGCCAGTGTGTTACCTGTGTGATAATAATAGACCCGGCATGTGCATTGTTTAGTTGTAGACATAACATTATTATAATAGAACTTATTTTATCAGGTATTTGAATATGTTAGCGGAAACTGAGGCCTCATTCACCCTATAACTGAGAAAATTTACGGAGAAATTTGAAAACACAACAATCAACAGTCATTTTGATTTTTGATTGAGGAAAACTTGGACAGGGAAATGACATGATTATCGCGAAGCCAATGTTTGCGAAAAGCTTCATTTTCAAAATGTTCTCCGTCCACTCGAAAACGGAAAGGGGGCGTTTTCAAATTCCCCCGGTTTGAAGAGTGTTTTCGAAAAGCTCCGTTTTTGTGACGGATTAGTGTAGACGTCAGGCCTAAACGTAGAAATAAAGCTGTGTTTTCAGATTTCTCCGACCCAATGTGGACGGGGTTGAATTTTAAAAGTCGCTTGCTGTAAAGTTGCTGGAGAGAGATATATTTGTACAGAGATTATTGGTACATTTCGCGACATTTTTGATTATCATATTCTGTTGAAAGTATAAACAAGAGGAAATTTATAAAATGGCAACAACCAGTGTCTTATGGGAATAGGGTTAGAAGCTGGGTAAGGGATTGGTTGGGAGGGTGAGTAAGGGGTTTGGGGTGTAGGCTGGGGGGAGTGTACATCACGTTTCCTAACAAACATTTTATGTTCAATCTACCCCGATCCAAGGCCGACGTTAAGTTCGTGTTCTTACATGTAACATTTATACATGACTGCCACAAAATCTCTCAACACGGCAATCTTTATTTAAACTTATTCTCCTATCACGGATGTAATCGCGGCAGTCGCTGATTGCAGCTCTCTGCTATTTCGTGAATCACCAGGCCATTTCACGTTCCCGCCAAGAAATGCCGCGACTCATCACATCTTTATTAGTTTTACCGCCCTCCTTTTCGAAAAAAAAAGTCGATTTAGTTGCTAGTTTACCATATTTTGCCCTTTCCACTTCTCAGTTTTTCACTGAATCTATTTTGTTAAATATATTGTATTCATGTTTGCCAAGTAGAAAAAGAAAAATACAATACAATACCAAAAAAAAAACAATACAAAATACGCCGGTTTGGCCTACCGTCCACACCATAGTGTGTATTTCCACACTAATCCGTCACAAGAACGGAGCTTTTCGAAAACGCTCTTCAAACTGAAGGAATTTGAAAACTATAAAACCAATTGAAAGGCCAGGGTTCGTACAGGTCATGGAAAACCTGGAAACTCATGGAATTTAAGAATTTCATTTCCAGGCCTGGAAAGTAATGGAATTTAATTGTCGGTCCTTGAAAGTCATGGAAAATCAAAGTTTTGTTTGATACTAGATTGTTTACTGCAGATGACGACGCAAGGTCAGTGTAAAATAGGGAGGAGTAATTAAGCAGCATAAACGGCAGCCATTTTAGTGCACGTTTGTGTGTTAAGGTCAAAAATGCTCTAAAACAAGTAAGATTTTTGAATTTTTGAAACCGACAGCTAAATTTAAGGTCCTGGAAAATTTGAAAAAGTCATGGAAAAAGTCATGGAAAGTTATGGAATTTGAAGAGCTCAAAAGAGTACGAACCCTGAAGGCTGACTGGACGGCTAAAATTTAATGCCCAATATTTCGGTTAGGCAGTTTATTTTTCACTGCTGATCCTGATCTAAACCAAGATCCGGCTTCACTCCGCTGCTGTTTGTATAAGTGGTCCTTGCATTACAGTTGAAAACGCCGGGTTTGTGTTTTAGTATGAACGGAAAACATTTTAAAAAGAGCGCCTTCCGTAAACGAGACGTCACGATAATCACGTGATTTTCCTTCCTGACTTTTCCTCGACCACAAAACCAAAAAGACTGTTGATTGTTGCGTCTTCAAATTCTTACAGGCATAGCGTCGACGAGGTGTTGAATCAGCTCAATTAATGTCGACTGAAAAAGTAAATCTACCCAATTGATTCTTATTTCAGCAGAACACAAAATATCAGGACCATTCGAAAACGACGGCTGATCGTATGACTTCATTAGTTTATTAGAGTCAAGGGAGACAAATTTAATTTAAAAAGTCATTTACCGCATTGTAAGAAAATATACGTTTTTAAGCCGGAAATCATGCACAAAACGACTAGTTCTCTCAGTGAACTGTGATTTTTGACAAATAAGAAAAACATGCTAAAATATACAATGAAGCTGAGGATTTTTTTCTCCCACAGAAGGTTTACGCCAAGTGAGACAATGAAATATTTATGCCTATTTAAAGTTAATATTTTACATGGGAAATTTCTCCAACAACTGAGTTTTCTTTGAAAAAAAAAATGCTGTTTAATTTTGCACAGAACAGAGTAACCATAAAATTATCCGTGACGACATCGTAAAACTTTGTTCTTTTCAGAGAGTTTTTATATTCTTGTTGCCGGAAATCACAAAATGTGTAGAATCTGGTGAAAATGAAAGACTTTGCACAGATAAGTGAAAATTAACCAGAAGTGTTTCATGCTTGCTTGAACGTGACCGGAAATGAAAAAAATCACTCGGTTGTTATCAGAGAAACGACAACTTAGAGGAGCGATCTGTTTTGTTTATTGTGTTTTGCAAGGGTATAAGAGAGATTTTAAGAATCAAAACATTGGTAACTTGTAGTTAAGTGGTCTCGTAAATAATACCGAAATTTTTCTATTGTTGTGAAGGCGACCAGCAGCAAGAAAAAATATTCAGGAAATCCGAAACGCGAAAATTATTGTTGTCATTTCACAGTCGACCGCTGACCGATTTCGTGCCAAAGAGCGAACGCTGCAAATTGTCATTTCTTAAGAAAGAAAACTCCGTGTTATATTTCGTACTGTGTTAAGTAAGGAAACGGTGACCCTGAAAGGGATTTTCCGCCTAGCGTTCTCCGCGACAAAGAGGTAGAAATATAGGTGAAGTTGCCCGCGCCAATAAATTGAGGCGGGTAGGTAGAGCATTCATGTAACGACTTCGTATTCACTGGGCCGGAGACCGAATACAATACGTGGTTATACATTGTGGTACAGAAGGAGGAGAGTTTTTATTACAAACTGCAGAGTCCAGACGTCTGTGCACAGGAGAAATATTGTCTTCAATCTTTCGATTCTTCGATGGTAATTCTTGTACAAGGTTTACTGTTCGCGAATCTGCTATTTGTAGCGACAATCAGTTGCGCTTGTCCTTGGCAAATTTGTACTGATTTACATGTATCAGTGCGCATGAAAATACTAAGATGATGCGAAGGAGTTTTCAGCTCTCTGGATCGTACGATGTCATCAAAGATGTAACAGATCTGGAAAGTAAGTGCCCCATGATCTTTTCGCAGAACTTAAAGTCCAATATTTTAAGTTTTTAAGGCTATGTTTGATTTTCACAGTTGAAGTGCCGTATACACTGAATTCGTTTTCGGTTCTCGTGCTTGCTTACAAGCAATGTGATAGTTGAAAGTAGTTCAGTTTTGTTTCTTATCTTGTTACGTGAGCAGGAATACTGATAGGTATCGTTTTAACCGTAAAATTAATTTGAAGTACAATAGCGGGGAATTTTACGGCGATATTTGTCTCTAGAAATTTGTTGTTTACATTCAATTGCGAATGAGAACTGGCGGCATATTAAAATTTTGAATGCCAGAAGTTTACAACTATGATTGAACTGATTGAGTTTTTTCTCCTTTTCTGGGCAATTTCAATTAAGATCAATTATTTTATGAGCCCCTTTTTTGTAACTTTCTTCAATTTGCTATTTATAGTCTGCACAATTCATGATATTAGATCGATGATTCGATTTTGATGAAACGTTCTAAACGCGCGCATTGCTTCGATATTTATATGTCAAATAATTTGGTTTTACACGTTGCAGATTATGTGACAGTGTAATGTTTTTAAATGCTTCAAAGCTAGCCAAAGCCTCTTTCCTCAATCGTCTTAAGCGTGATTTTACCATTTCTGACCAGTAAGTCTTTATTTGTGGTGCCACAATTGCGAACTTAATTTTTTTGTTTCCAAACGGAGTAAACATTACATCATTATATGGCAGCGTCCGGTGTTGCGGTTCTCATAAATTATAACAAAACAGCTCATAAAATTTATTTGCTGACCAAATATTCAAGTCCTCGTATCTTTCTCTCCTTTCGAGTGAACGGCGTCGATCAGAGCGATCGAATTCCACTACACATTTTGCCAGGTCGACACATCAGTAGCCGGCCTTCAGAATTGTAATCGAGTCGTCTGTTCTCGCACGGAAATGACTCATTATATTTGATCGACTGGGCAGTTATTTAGGCAATTTGTCAACGAATTTATTGTAATTTTCCGTTTCTCTTTAGGGACGTTTTAGATCAGATGATTTTCCGCTGTAGCATTATTAGCATATTTTCCAAGTCCCTGTTATGTTTACCTTTGTTCATGCTGTGTTGACGGCCGTGTAATTTGACAACTTTCTTGTGTTAGTTCACGTGCGTGGTCAAATTGTTTAAAAAAATTCTCTTCGTCATAAAGAACTTTTCTTCGATCCACAAATGGATTGAAAGTGTATTTAAGGGAAGAATGCAATGATTTCATTTTCTCGTGTGATCTTGCCAAGTAACAGCGATCGTGAAACCTGATTACTGTTTTTAATTGGTTGTTCTTGTTAATGTAATTATGCCTTAATTTTGTCTACTTTGCACTATCTTAAAAACATCAGTCCCTGTATAAAAGGATGCTGTGAGTGATTTTCCTCGTGATAAAGAAACACAGTTGAATCACCTAGTCAGAAAAATTGTTTATACATATGAAGGAATTTCAATTAAATGAGGGATGGTTGCCCCAGTTTTAAGACTGTCACTGTATCATACTGTGTTAAAAGAAGGTTAACTGAATGTACCCATTAATTTAGAGCGTTTAGACGAATATTTTTTTAGGTTTGGTTTTTGGTTTAAAAGTTACTAAACAAATATTTTCTTTACTTTTTGCTACCTAAAATATAATTTACTGTAAGATTGTCCCAGAGACTGGCTAAAACTGTACATCCTTACAATGATTTTTAAGTCAAAATAGCAGTATTTTTAACTTAAAAAGTGGTTCAACACAAATGTTAAATTTGTTTGAAGCTCAGAGTAGTTTTTTTATACATATCAAAGATTGAAATTTGGAAAAAAAAAATATTTTATGCCTAAAAGAGGAATATCTAAGGTGCTGTTATTATACAGGTCGGGCTGGAATAAGGCTCATATGCAGTGACATGTTAGTTCATTGGATGTTGATTGACCGTATCACCATTGTCAACAGTTAATACAAGATGACGAGATTGTTATCAATGGTTTGAATTTAATATGAAGTTTTCATATCCTGCTGCTTCACCAGAGGCACCTGTTGAAATGAAATTGTAACTATATAAGAAAGTGCCAGGCATGATTTTTCAATTCTACCGACACTTGAGCAATTCACATATCCTGTGTAGCAGATTTTCTTCTTTTCGTGTTCTTTGTGCTCGGTTGAAAATATTCTGCAATGCCAGGATTACGCAAACCAAGCATCTTTGATTCCTTTCTACAGGACATAAGAAATGGTAAGGGTATAAAGCTATTTTTGTAAGTTCACAGAATATCCTAGCAAAAGCAAAGAATATCCCATCAAAAGCAAAGAATATCCTAGCAAAAGCAAACTTATTTCTCAGGTGATTGAAGTACATGAAATGTTTATATATATCTGACAAGGTCCTTTACATATGTCAGGAAATGTGTATAAACCTGAATAAAATTGAAAACGCCTTTTATATTTAGAATTTGCAGTGGAGACACTTTAAATATGTGGAAATATATGGGGATTGTAGCCGGTATGAATCAAAGAAAAGTAAAAAAATTCCTGGGTAAAGATCTTTTATAAAACACATGCTTGTCAATGGACTGCCTAAATGGCTGTCTTTGAGGCTGAAATGTGATGTAAAATGTTTAAAGCATTAAAAGTTTGAGTTAATTTGTAGCAAGGGAACAGTTTAAATTTTATTTTGAATGTGTTCTGTTAAATGTACATAATATACTGAGGTGTTTGGTGATTTGAAAATTGTCATGTAATGAAACTTGAAATGCAGGGGACGGGGGGGTTGGGATGTTACTTTAACATTGTATGAAATCAAAGTGACCGCCAATTTCTGTCATGGTTTATGACTGTTTCTCAGTCACATTGTACAGATTGAGCTTTTCAGAATTTTAGGGTGTGGCACATTTCTTTCACATGATTGAAATAAGGATCAACAAGCCAAGATCGCTTTCAACTCTGGGTAAGGAATTACCAGTACCTTTGACGCACTATGGTATGAGTGGAGTGATCTTTGATCATTGATCCTGCTTTGGATAATCCAGAAGGAACACACCTCTGGGTGCTAACCTGGGTGTGATGGCCATTTTACTCACTTGAAAGATCTTTCTCTTTGTAGCAATCGAAAAGCTGATTCAGTCCAGGGGAGAGACAAGTCCTGTTCTGACGTCATTTGATCCAATCCACTCTCCTACTACCAAGGAAGCTCCTGATCAACTGCTTCCAAATGTCCCATCATGCAGCCCCATCCATAGCGGCACCAACAGTGCAACCTCTACACCATCATCTTCCACAAAAAGGTCATCGAGAAGGAGGACGATGCTCTTCAGCTCATCGGTATGTACTGTCTCAAAAGGGGGCCTTATTCTCAACATATCAATTCTCAGATCAGTCCTCATACCCTGTGTTTGGAATAGGTTGGAAGAATTTGTTTTGTAATAATTGTACATGTAGATGCAAAGTAAGCGTAGAGATGATTCTGAGAGACTGGATTAGGAATGCCATATTTCTGTTCAGTTTTAGAGTGCATCTTGTCTAGTACTATTTAAGATCAGTTAACAGAAACTTTTGTACAGGTCTTGCAGTGAGCGCACACTAACTGTGAACACTGGACATCTTTTTTATATTATTAGTGACCATATAAAGAGGATCTTTATATGAACAAACAAGATTTGTATTTACACAGTAAAAATGAGGAGCCTGAATTCCATACAGGGCTTCCAGTTGGTTGGGGAAAAGAAATCAAACTTTGTGGAATTTTTGGAGACAAATTTGCGGAAAAAATTCAGGGAAATTTTTGGGACAAATTTTGCTTGAAAAAAGATTGGTAGAAAAAAAAGTTGATTTTGAGGAAAGTTATAGGTTTCGCACTTATTTGACGAATGTTTATAAATAAAAAAGAAGGAAAATTTGCCCATTTTTGTCACAATAAATTTCCAAGTTTGCAGCAAGTAAACAGACCCAACAGCCAAGATAAGTTTCAAATTTGTAAATCTCCCGACATGTATTTGGTATGATTTCTACTGAATTTCTCAGTATTTTGCATGTTCTTGTTAATTTCGCTGGATTTTGTGGATTTACGTGAAATTCAGAGTTGTGTGACCAGGCAAAATATCAGAAGCCCTGTCCATGATACATCTCCAAAAAAGACATATGTAACATATGATGTAACAAAGTTATTGTTTGGTTTCTCTATCAATAATTTCTGTTTCAAATAATATAATAATAAGTTCCCCAGTTAGTTGAAAGTTGTACATGATTGAGGCATGTTCTTTTTGTGTGGTTAGTGAAAAAAATGCACAGTTCAGTTTGACAGTGTTGCAGACCTCACTTTACTTAGCTTGCAGATATTTGCAGCTATTTTGTTAAAGAATCGATTATTAAAACAAATTCTAGAGCAAAGATCATTGTTGTTATAGCAATAATTTGAACATTAAAGAGGCAGATGCATTAAATAAAATTTGTTTCTTTCAGTATCTTGTGCATATCGAAGCTAATCTAATGATAAATACATTAGCAATTGTGACTTATAAATTTTGAACAGCAAACATTTTTTTTTTAATATTTATCAATACCAATTCATCCATTTCAAATTACAGAAGGAAAAGAGGGAGAAAGAGGTAATGGTGGATACAGATGTGGGGAGTGGAAGGTCAATTCCTATAAGACAGGTAAACGGGCTACCTTACTTTACCTTTCTTTATTGAGTTGGAATTAAACTTGGTGAGGCATCACTGTATGCATTAAATTAACTTAATAAATAAAGGAAGAGAAAAAAATACTCATGAAATTTTGTACAGGAAAAAAGCAGGCTAAATTAGTTCTTGAGAGCAGGTACTTTCTTGAACATTTTGAGTGATGGAGATGCAGTTGCTTAAGCCAGGAGCTGGTTCCAGTCCACTGATTGAAGTTTTTTTGGAAAAAGAGTTTAGGGTTATGAAGAAATGTGGCGATGTATTAAACCTCCTTAACGCTTTTACTGGCCGGTAAAACGCAGTTAATGGAACATGACACCCCTTGGCGCAAGGCGGTTTTTCGTTTGTCACGCAATCCAGTAGGATAAATAATAGAACAGTACTGAATGTTAAATTCGTGAATCAATGTTCCCTTGTTTTGGCAATTAGCACAAATGCTATCCAACACTTTCGCATCCTTTGAAATTTCCCACCCTCCCTGCCTGGGAGAAGGGCTTTTTAATTGTTATTTGCCAATAAACTGACGTCACTCCTTGTGGTTTGGTTAAGTTTGCGTAGCGACTTCCCCCAAGCTTTGGCATTGCTTACGTCTTGCCATCTTATATCCTTGCCTTTGTCTTGTCCGATCCAGCCTCTGCTGTGCTGGGGAGATAAGAAAGGCTCTGCCAATACTCTTGTTCTATTCCCACATTAGTGGGGGGATAAGTGAGGCTTTTGGTTTTGTGCACTTGTCATGAAGTCGCGTCAAACCTGCTACAGGGCTGTGTCCCCAAAATTACGCCATATTGTTGTTTGCTTATTTGTTGCTGTTACCTTACCTAGTTGTGGTACACTCTGCTCTTAGTTTAAATAGTGGAATAGTGACATTAACAAGCTCTAATAACTGATATACAAATTCTCCTTGTTGGTGTTCAGCAATTGATATATTTTGAATTTTATTGTGTGTGGGGGTAATTCTTAGAGCTCCCCCCCCTCCTTCCTGCCACCTCCTTTAACCTCCCATCAGACTGGCTATCCAATGATTTTGTGACATATTCTTTCCAGTAGGAACTTCTGGAAGTTGCTGTTAGAAGCAATGTGATGATGTGATTGATTTCCTGTTCAATATTTCCAGGGTTATCTTCTGAAGAGAAGTTCCAGCTCAATAAACAAAGAATGGAAGAAGAAATATGTTACATTACTTGAAGATGGCGTACTTGCGTATTATCCAAATTTACATGTAAGTGCAGCTTGGGTGTAATTCTTGTTTGTTTGCCCTCAGTTTTCACCTCCAAACCCAAAATCATCCACTCAGGTGTAAAAGCTTTAAAAATTAAGTTTCCCCTGCTCATTATTGCTCATGGTCTCAAGGAGTAGTATATTTGTCTTCAATTTTAAATAAGCCCTCTACTGAAAACCTGCTGTGGATTTGCATTTTGTCTAATGTTATCGTGCAACCCTTTCAAAATGTTTTGTAGCAAGATGGCAGAAGTTAGTAGTAGGCATTAAACAGGATTAGGTGAACCCTAATGAAAAGTTAGAAGCAAATAATTTACTGTTGGTGGAAAAATTTCCAGCTGCCAGCACAGTTTTGGAAGGGTTGACAATTGTGTGTGAAAATAATATCATTGCCGTCAGACCATTGTGAAAAAGTAACAATATTATTTGTATTATGGTTGGTATCATGGCATTTTGAGATTTTTACCACTTGCTTATGAAATTGTCTGGTTTTTTTCATGAGAGATGTGGAAAAAAAGTTTGTCCCCATGTAGGGCTACCAAGCTTCATGTTTAAAAAATGGCAGATGCAGTGCACAGAAGGAGAATGTGCTAAACAAGTGCTCAAAACAAGATTTTATTTCCATCACTTAACTTATTTTAGTGGCACTGATACTCAAGGTAGTCAGGATTTTATTCCAAACTTTTTAATCATTAATGCGTAGACAGTTTGATATGGTTCTGATATCAAATGACTTTACACAAGCATACACTAAAAGTCATTTGTTGCCTTTTACTGATTGATCACGCACCAAACTCCAGCTGGTGGTCACCTCTTTCTCAGCCAGCAAATTTCCCCAGCAGCCTGCACTTAGCCACAACCCTGTGCCACCAATGAGAACAGAAATCTCAAAGAAAAACAGAAATTACGGTCTTTAATAATATAGCCCTCAACATTTCTTTTTGATTTACATAGTAACTTTTGTCAAATTTGACTTCTTGTCAGACGTGCAAACAGTTAGTCTAGTTTTCTATTAAAAGTTAGGATCATGACATCAGTTTTTCTTTATCATTAGGATTACATGGATGATGTTCATCAAAAGACAATATTATTAAAACATACAACAGTGAAAGTGCCTGGAAAAAGGCCACCTAAAGCGACCACTCCTGGACAAGGTAGGACATTTGAACTTACGTTGTTATTTATCACCGTGTTCTTGGGCCGGAGAATGTACTTTGACAGTGCCTCTCTATGTTTGGAAGTGTAATTGTGTTAGGGAGAACTTTTAAGGTAGCCTTGGCTGACAAACTGTTATGAGTGACTTGTGGCAGCCTTGTCTCTTGTTCAGGCGATGTCAAGTCTGCATACAAGCCAGGTGGCTCATCAGGGCAGTGCTTGCCTCTAGTTTCTGTAGCATTCAGTGGCTAGGAGTATTTCTACTTCCCCTGGATGGGACGCTAGTCCATCGCAGGGTTACTCCCAGCATTCCATTTGCTAGTACCCATTTATACACCTGGGTGGAGAGAGGCACTGTGAGAGTTAAGTGTCTTGTCCAATAACTCAACACAGTGTTCCCAGGACTCTAATCTAACTGCTCAATTGGGAGATCAGCTACCATGCTCCATGTCCTATTTATGGGTACAAATCAAAATTAGGTGTACAATGTAAATCAAAACTTCTAGCCATATTGTTTCCTTAGTTCTGCTCATGTGCTCTGCCTTGCCTTACCTTACCTTTCCCTGCCAGCTCTGTGCCCTTTCCTATGTAGTTTACCTCACCTAACCTTGTGCTGTACGTACTACTTCAAGTAGGCATTCATATAACAGTGACCTGTGTCTGGTTACTTACAGGAAACTCAAGACCGACAACTCCTGTGGAGTCAGATAATAACAATAGCGGCACTGAAACTGTAGGAACAAACAGTGTAGATGGTGCACAAAATGGAATAGACTCTTATGCAGGATACAACTCACTTCCAGCTCAACATGACATTGACAATGCACTCGCTAGTATAGGCAATCAAGTAATAACTCCAGCATCGGCAAGTGTCGGTTCAAACACGACAAAGACAGATTCATCAAGTTCATCAAGTGTAATCAAGAAAAAGAATAAAAGAAGTAAACACACAAAATCTTGTGAAATAGACTATGAGGAGCTTGAAAAAGCTCTGGCTATTGCTGCGGCCAATGCAGTAGTTCCAGCTGGTTCACGGGTGGATCCCATGGGAGCGAGTACAGGCAGTACAAAAAAGAAGGGTCACCGGCGAGTTAAGAGCAGCAGTGGACCTAAAGTGGATTTAGATCCAGGTAATGATTCAGATTTATGTGAGTCTATGCTATGGAGCTAGTAGATATCTCACTACAAGTCCTTCTGAGGTTAGAGTGCTTGCATGGCACCTGGGAGATCATGGGTTCTAATTTTGTCATTTTTTCTTTGTCCCACACCTGTGACATGCCCAGCATTTTATCCCTCACATTTATCTGGCTTTTTGCACAGAATGCGTTGTATGTTAAAAATTTTCTCCAAATTTTGTAAGTTCTTTAACCTTGGTGAATTTTGTGACAAAAAGTTTTTGTGTTGTCACAATTTTATGATAACGTAGTTCTTTTTTTGAAAGCTACAAAATTGCCTTCCATTTGAAATGGACCTCCTAAGTAATTGTCGACAGAATAAGGTTGAAAAGCAACTGGTCGCTCGAGGATTGAACCTCAATCAGGAGAGAGCGTACTAACCATGAGGCCACCGACCCTCTCTGTTACAGTAGTAATTACGAAACAAAATTAATAAGGATGCTGTTAATAAGGGGGAAGATTAGAGCAGTTTACATGTATGATTGAATGAAAAATTGCGGCAATTTTTCTTTTCACAGCAGATAGAATATAGAAATAAGCAAGGTCTCTTTTAAAACTTTTTTGCAGAAATGACAGACTGGGAGTTCACCATCGTGTCATTAGAAGCTAAATCGTGGCAGTTTGCAGCAACCACGCAAGAGGTAGGCTAACCTTAGATATATGATGCATGAAAAGGTGTCATCTGATGGGAGAAAATAAAAGCCCTGAGCCAATCTCAGTTGTTATTCCTCCAGTGTATAACTGCTGTAACCTACCAGGCCTAGATGCGAGTGGTGTAGTGAATGGCTTAAATCTCTCATGGTAACTGCAGTTAGGTAAAATATTTCTTTCAAACTTAACCTCCTGCTGTCACTTAATTTATTTTCTCTGTTTCTGTAGGAACGAGAT
The DNA here is from genome assembly GCA_022496165.2 of Catalaphyllia jardinei. NCBI lineage: Eukaryota > Metazoa > Cnidaria > Anthozoa > Scleractinia > Caryophylliidae > Catalaphyllia > Catalaphyllia jardinei. Next base: position 24,782,986 of record CM042752.1, on the reverse strand, counting down.
GCTTGGGTTCAGTTAATAGAACAACAGATTTTGTCTTGTTTACAATCCAATGAAAGTGGTAGAGAAAAGGTATGATGATACAGGGTGGCCTATTCAGCTCAAAGGCTAGTATTCATAGGGGGGGCCTTTAAATATAAAATTAATCAACTTTACATTAAATATCTGTCCATTGCATATTTCAGTGTACACTTTTTAAGGGGGATTTCTTGGTCAGTGAATGCGATGTTTTTGCACGTTTTAAAACTTCATCTCCCAATGGAATGTATTTCTTTTCAAGGGTTATTATCATATTTCATCATCCCACTGTCTCCAGAGCTGTTAAATTCTAAACTCCCCATTATTTGTTGAAGTGACCGGACAGTTCAGATCAGATTTTCACGAGTATAACATACGAGGCCATTTTGACTCGTGAAATTTTGTGCGGTACATTTTCGTGAAATTTGATATTCGCTACGCACGCATGTGTTGTGGAGAGCAGCGGGATTTTGTCTTTGAATGATGCAATAAAACAACTTGATCATATCACGCTACTCGACGTGCGTCCTTACAACACCAGAATCCAAAATCCTTGAGAATAAATATAACACAAGTTTGCCCATCTGTTATGGAATGTTATTAATGGAATGACATTCCTTTATCTTTACTTAATAAGCCAAGTAGAAAACTATTTTAAAGAGCACTTGCCAGTTTTATTTTGTTTAGTATTAATGATTCTAAAGTCTTATATTTATTTACTATGAGTGTACACTTTCCTCTCTTATGCTAGTTTTCGCTTTATTTTAAAATAGATGTATGTAAGTATAGGGTATATAATTAGTATACTATATTTAACAAATTGACGTCAGTTTTATGCGTCTTTCCTCTAATTGATGACAAATTCCGTCATAACATTATCAAAGTGGCTATGGAACCCACGAGCCGCAATAAAATCCCATTGAGTAAAAACTTTACAGTTTGATAGCTGAAAGTTGCATGAACTTTGAAGCTTGCATAAATTGAAAATTTATCCGTCTGTGCTCTTATTGATGATAAAGATGAGCCAATCAGCGCGCGAGAAATAAGACACACTATCGTAAAATTTGCCCTCTTCCACTTCCTTTTAACTTCACTTATTTGTTAACAGTATTGTATATGTTATATGTCGTCAAGTGGAGAAATTAAAAAATTGAAATGTAAATACATTGGAAACCCGCCTTACGACCACCTCGTCATTACGGCCACTTTATTCTGGCCCGAAAAAGCTCACACTGTTAATACGACCAGTTTTCCATGGCCCGAAGGTGGTCGTATTTACGGGGTTCCACTGTACTTGAAGAACAAAGTTTGTCATGGGCACTCTGTTGTCTAAACTTGGTGAAACGGTGAAATGATCTCTATCAGCAGAAACGATGTTTTATTGAAATTGTAATGATGCGCCGCATATAGGTATTAACTATTTTTCAATATGAAGTTTTCATCTTTCGGCACGCGTCGGGGAGTCGCTTGCTAATTGTCTATCGATTTTAAGCGTCACGACAAGTAGTGAAAATAATGATTCTATGGTTCACTGCGCATCCTAAATCATCCATTGGCGCATAACCACAATTCCTTGAACCATATCAGTGCGCATCCTAAAATATTTCCGTTCGTGCATAACCACAATTCCTCGCGCATACCACTGCGCATCCCAAATCTCCCATTTGCGCATAACCACAATTCCTTGCGTTTGGTAAGAAAAAGTGATTGCAAGTCCCTATAATGTAATCTTCTGCTGATTAGAGAGCTGCCTCGCTCGTTCGCTTCAGGCTCAATCGCTGCGGCAGCAAAAACGACAATTAAAATTCATATGATTGCAACGTAAACAATATAATTTAAAAAACTTGACAGGCATCGTTCTTAAACCGTCAAACATTTCCGCGTTGTATGCAAATTTCAAACAAGTTTCAACCTGTTCTCAAATTTGCTGTTGTTACCAAATATGGCTTGATATTTGAAGCCTGCTCGTTTAAGTCAACGGTTTAACTCATTTTCGCATTGAAGAAAACAGCTTGCAAATATGTCGTCGGAAGAAACAGTGATTCAATCCACCGCAGGGGGAAATGTTACTGTTGCCGTAAGGAGAGTCCTGGTTATTAACTGTGCAGTGAACATTCTTCTTGCCATAACATCGATAACCGGGAACTTCCTGGTGTTACATGCGGTTTGGAAGACATCGACACTTCGTTCGCCATCTTTGGTCTTACTCTGTGGATTGGCGCTTTCTGACCTCGCTGTTGGTGCGGTTGTGCAGCCATTTTTTATTGCAAACGATTTAATAACACTGCTTTCTCAAGATAAATCCTTGAAAACTTCATTCTTGAGGATTTACAACTTATTGGCTTTCTATGTGTGTGGAATTTCTCTTTTTACGGTCACCGCAGTCAGCGTAGACAGACTTGTTGCTATTCAGAAACCCTTGCGATATCCAAGTTTTGTTACAATTCCCCGAGTAAAGTTCATTCTCGTAGCTGTCTGGATAACTTGTGCGATTTTAGTAAACGCCCAGTTTTGGAACGACACGATTTATCTCGTTTTAGTTGCAGTTGTAATATGTGTTTGTCTGTTTATCTCCGCTTTTTCTCATGCAAAAATATACAAAATTGTTGGCGATCATAAGAGAAGAATTCAAATGCAACTAGAAGCAGTTGAAACTAACACTGTTGATGTCCACAACAACATGTCAGTGTTAAAAACCTCTGCTTTGAACGCCTTCATAGTTTTTCTTGTACTCCTTGCCTGTTACTGCCCTTATTTTATTGTTTTCGTCGTAACTTCAGTTTTTCCAATCAATGTAATGCTTAGCAGATCCCTTGCTTCAACTGTAGTGTTCATTAACTCGGCTTTAAATCCATTTTTGTATTGCTGGCGAATATATGAAATACGAGAAATTGTTAAACAGACTTGTCATAAACTAGTTTGCTGCAAATAAAACAAATACAGTCTAAGTTTGTACAGCGAAAAAAACAATTAAAAGTAAATTAACCTTGAATCCAATAGTCCATTTTGTTCGGCCTTAATATCACGCGTGTTTTCCGAATCGAGCGCTAACTGCGACGGGGACAATTTCGTAATTTCCGAAAACATTAGTCATATTAATCCTACGAGGAATCATGTTATTACTTGTTTATAACATATGAAGAAGGCAACGTTTATTTTCGCTGTTCGGGAAAGTTGACAGAACTAAAAGAAATAAGTGAAAATGCACACATTAAAAATCCCAAAGCACTGTACTGTGAACAGCTGAATTAACGAAAAGACGAGCAGGCGGCATGTTTATTGCTGGCGACTGTATGAAACGTGGGAAGTTGTTTAACAGACGTGTCAAGTTTTCTGCAAGGAAATAAAATTTAGTTAATAATACAGAGCATTTTGTGGATAATGGTTTTGTCGTGTTGATTGTAATTATACCGTGAATCAGTAGCCCTTTTAGTGAAAATGCAAAAGCTTTACGATATTTCGTCAGCCATATTCTGTTTCCCTAATGTTGACTTACTTACAAGCGCTTGGAAGGTTAAAAATGTTTATGAAAGGGAAATCACAAATGGAGGATTAGTTCCGGGATTAGGAATAAATGTGGACAATGCTTTTTTCAGTGGTACTTTCTTCTGTTGTGTGCTGGATCTGTCTCATTTTATAAGTATTCACTTCTAATCCCCCTTAAAGATTAATCGATGTTAATTTATCATTATTTATGTAGTCAACTTCGCCTAACTAAAATACATATATAAGATGTTTATTAGGCAGTGGGACCACTACCGCTTTACCAATTACAGTGGATCCGTCATAAAAAAGAATCGCCAAAGCCAGGGCTAAATAGATAGATAGATAATCTTTATTTATCCACGGTAAAAAAGTTCGTCAGGTTTAAAAGTACATAATACTACAATACAATATTTTTAAAAAAATCTGCTTTCCACGAATGCCGTGCCTTATAGTTCTTCTTTGAGCAGTCGTTTGAATTGCCCAAGGGACTCTGCTTCCCTTAAGTTACGAAGAAGACAGTCCCAGAGAATGGCGCCACTATGGCTGAAGCTATTTTTGTAAGTTTATGCGCGGTAATTGAACATTGAGTTTATTCTCAGAGTCCCTTGGGTTATATGCGGTTTCTCGCCTTTCAAATTTAGAACTAAGATAGTTTAGTGCCAACCCGTGCAGAGACCTAATCGTAGCTCTTTGAATTTGCTGCTGGCAAGCTATATTTTCCACCCTAGAAGTTTTAGCAGGTGACCACAACATCTGCGTCACAGTTTGAGTAGGTCAAAACAGGGGCTGCTCCTTTTTGTAGCTTCCCCAAACATCTGCTCTCTATTATTTTAGCTTCCTCTATGAACCTCTATTTTGTAGCTTGCTTAAAATAATTTTCGGACCATGGCCGGGTATGTTGAGTGGCCGCAGTAATTTTAGTTTGGTCACGTCTTGTTTCTGACCGGTCAACATATTTAGAAAAAACTTAAGTGATGTTGGCCTTATTAAACCCACAAATATAATTTGTTTGTTCTAGTGCTATTAGACCGTTTAAAAACTGGCTTAATACAAGAAAATCATTTAAACTTAACCAAAAATAACCTTGGCAGGGCTTAGAAGCCCCCGGCTTCTATATAGGCTTCCTTACCATTACCACCTTTAAAATTGTTAAGTTATCGTCTTTAAGTTATTAAAAATTTGTAGTGTATTACGGTATTTTATTTTATTTTTTTCTTATCTTTTGTGTAGTTTATGGAAAAATAAATGGAAATAGAAGTTGTTGAGCCCCTCTTTCCAACTGCTATCGCGCTACTCTCCTCGCGCGCGACTCGCGTTCTTCGCGTTCACCTTGCTTTCGCCACTGTTCGCCTAAAATACGCAAAAAATGACGCCTGTTCTGCAGGCTAATTTGATGAATCTTCGAGTTTTTCGATAGGTATATTGACTTCTGTAAGCTATTGTTTTGTTGTTTTACAAGGTATTTAACTCCATCAAAACGTAAATGAAACCAAACATGCATCAGCAGATCCTAATTTTGAGCTTTAGAAATAACTTGGTAAACAAATATAGTCGAAGAAAAAGTTTGTTTCCTCGTTTCGCACAATAAATCACCAGCTATGCAACAATTGTTGGGAAGTTTCTTAATGATGTGACTAAAATTAAGTTCTTAAGTGTAAGCCATTAAAGTCTAAACTGTGCTGAAATATTTTAAAGAGAGCTTTTATTCACGAAAAACTAATGACCGTCTTTCGCCGGTAGATTTTACCACTGAGAGTGGGTAGATTTTGGTCACGTGCTAAGCAACGAGTTGAGTGTGTCTTAAATTTTATTTGCGAACAAATTATAAACTTTATAGATACAGATATTGATAAGGCCTTCGACTTTTTTTTGGTACGTATAATTATTTTCGTCTGTTTTGTAACAGTAACTTTATTCGGTCGGTTCTAAATTACATATTGGGTTTGTGCTGAATGTTACATTTGCGGCTTGATAGAAACGAAGCTGACTGCAAAATGTGTGTTGTGATGTCTCGGGGTCCCATACTGTGTCTACGTTGGCAAACAACTTGACAATCCGGCGAAGAGTTTTAGCGTCTTGTTCGTCGATTTTTGTGCAGTAAAAGTGAAAGAAACGACAAATATCTTGGCATCTGTAGAGCAATACCTTTGAAACGCCAGCAGAGAGGTGATGTGTGACAATAGTGTAACATTTAGGCAAATCTAAAGCGTCACGAAAACTTAGCCTGCGTAGCAAGCGTTTCCGTGGGGTTTGGTGTCATGGAAAGACCGAGGAATGGGATTTTCGGTATTTTGCCTGCGCGGAAAATGGGGCGAGAGCCGAAAAAAGAAAGATGGGGGTAGTTCCGTCCTTCCCCTCCCCTCCCCCCTCTTTCACTCGCTCCATTCATCGCCCTGTAATTCTTTGCTCCCGAACCGCACAGAAACGCTTGCTACGCAGGCTACGAAAACTGAGCTGAACGTCACGCTATGTTGCACCTGGGACAGATTTTGTTCTCCAGGTTCTTATGTCGTTCCCATCTCACGTTCATTAAAAAATTATTGGATGACGTTTTTGTGATTATTATGGATATCACAGAAACCGAATTTAATAACTTTTATTTTACATTGAACAAAAAAACAATTGCAAGTCATGTTTTTGCTTCTTCATTGACGTCAAGCAACACAAAGTGCGCCAACTTTTCATGATTACCCTAAAATGCTAGAAATCATGCGCTGCGATCAAACAAGACATGATTACCCGTGACCTTGAGTGTCCTTGACATGGTTATTGTATAATCTGCAGCTAGATGACGCCACAGGCGCTGATTTCAAAAGTTCACTGTACGCTTTCGGTCAATCAGAAAAGAGATAGCGAGTTTAACGTATAATAATGCCATAAAAAGCAAGCACACTTGACTATAGAGTTAACTATCAATTGGTTTTGTTTCTTTCAGTCAAGGGGTAACAGCAGTTCTTCAGCTAATGGTCACGATATGCAATCAATAAGGAATATGGAAGGAAATGAAGTGTGTGTGGACTGTGGCGCGCCGAGTAAGTGGGGTTACCTGTTGCTGTTTTGCATTAGCGTAATGTATTGCATTTCCCGAATCAGCTTATACCGGGGTACCCCTTCCTCGTAAAATAATTTTGCCCTTCCCGCACTCTTTGAAAGTGTTTGTGCGACCCTGTGGTGATAAGTGCCCTGTTCCATTACTTACTGTACCGCGAGCCGTATTCCTATACTGCACTGAGAAAACCATGTTCAGTTAAGTATTGATACGAGAGCAGTTCCTTCCTAATAGTTATTCTGATTTATAATTTAATTGGGGCCCTACACACTAAAACAAATCAAAACGGGCTTTTTCAGTGAAAAGGATGAAATGGTACATTTTTAAAAGAGATGTGGTCAGGGTTGCCACAGGTCAGGAAATGCTCGTCTTTAGGACGTGCTAACAGACGAATTAGCCTAAGACGAATTTAGCCACATAATCCATCTGAACACCGGACTTAGACTTAAATGAATTGCCCTTCTCGGTCAGGATACCTGGTTTGTCTTAAACGGATAATTCGTTCCCAGTATTAATTCGGCCATTGTTTTCTCAGGTCCTGACTGGGCGTCGCTAAACCTTGGAGCTTTAATGTGTATAGAATGTTCTGGAATTCACAGAAATCTTGGAACACACGTGTCTAGAGTACGATCACTTGACCTGGACGAATGGCCGTAAGTCAATCACACACAGCACGGTTTTGAATTTGAAAGCGAATTAAGAAGATGGTGCTTGGCGAAACTGTAAGAAAGCGCGCCTCTGATAAATGCAGTGGTAAACGTCACGCCTGACTTTTGACTTTCGACTTGGGAGTTTCCTTCACTGAAATAATGTTGAAGTTGATCGCGCGCAAAGATCTTGTAATATTTTCAGGGACTGGTATCACTGATCGAGTAGAAATTTTGATTTTTTTCTTGGAGAAAGGAAAACTAGAGATATTGGAAAAATTTAGAATCAAGGGTAAACTTGATGCTCTTGTCACGCTGAAACTGTCAAGTAGTTCAAATTTACTGTCCTTTTCTAAGACCTAAAAAGGCGGCTTGTTACGACGACAGATTTTTTTCGGTTATCGCACCAAGGCTTTGGAACGACTTGCCTAATGTCATTAAACAGTGGTTCACTGTGGACTGTTTTGAATCAAAATTAAAAGCTTTTGTTTTTAAAGGAGCGTTTTCAGATGAAAAGCATTGAGACATCGATGTGATGTAAAATGCGTTTTTAAGAACCCATTTATTATTATCATTATCAGTATTAATTGCATTGCACTTGTTTTGGCTTGTAGTTCTGAGCTCACAGCTGTGATCAGCGCGATTGGGAATACTCTTGCTAACAGCGTGTGGGAAAGAAGGTTGCAAAACAAGACGAAACCAATCCCGTCATCTTCAAGGTATGAAAGCGCTTGTAGCAATTGGTAAGACGCCAAGCTTTAGATGATAAGTCACGTTAGGTCACGCAAGGTCGTTCTCATGTTAGGTCACGCAAGGTCGCACTAGGTTACTCAAGGTTGTAATTCAGTAGGATTGAGCAAAAAACTCATACGATGCGTGACACTGTCAAAAAGTCGTATATAAAACTAAAATGCTTTGAAAAGTGTCAAATGTATTCAGATAAACTAAACGTTTCGGACCCAACCAAACGGACTGAGAATTAATTTCAATTTCTTGTGACTGTGGGACTAGCGCGCGTTACACTTACGCGCGCTAAAAGTGGTTTTCTTATTTGTTTCATGCGCGCGCTTTCCGTGCGTGCGTACGCATACAACGTTTCGTATCGCGTGGCTAAATCCACCTTCTGAAGAAGGGTTAAGCCCGAAACGTTTAGTTTATCTGAACACATTTGATGCTTTTCAAAGCATTTTAGTTTTATATACTCAAGGTTGTGCTAGTTCTTCAAGTTAACGCTTAGATCTAAGTGCTAACGTCTCGTAATCAAACAGCGTGTATTTCGCAGAGGTTTAAAATCCGTTCTGTAATGGAAGCCGAAATAGATAATTTAATGATGAAATCCTTTTTTTTTAATTTTCTGTCGCTTTAAATCGAAAGCAGCTCTGGCGTGAGTCCATTGCTCTTATCGCTCCTTGCAAATCCTATTTTCAGAGAAGAAAAAGAAAAATGGGTGCGAGCAAAATACGAGGGGAAAGAGTTTCTTCAAGAATTACCGCCATGTGATTTTTCACTGGGTGAGGTAAGTGAATCTTGTTAATTAGGAAGGCAAGTGGAACACGAGCGCTCCAAAACAGTAACAAGAATTCGATAGGAACCATTGCAGTATTAGTGTGAATGGTGAAACACTGGTATGGTATTCGGCGCAATGGTGGCTCGATAATGCGTTGTCTCCTTTGTTGGTGTTCAACCTTATGAGAAATAACTGGTAGTCCAACACGACTTGAAGTGCAGTTAATCAATCTTTAATGTGACGAACTTATCGTCGCCGTCGTCCTTGATTAATAGATTTCCCCCAGAGTGTGATTTGGAATTAATTGCACTGTCCTCTACCAGTCGAAAGCGAGTATTTTTGCTCTATGCTTTATAAGAACTTGTTTACTTCTCTTCACAGCAACTGTTGGAGGCTGTAATTAGAGAAGATTTACCGCAGTGCATTCTACTGCTGGCTCACTGTTCACCTGAAGATCTGAACACGACCTATGAAGACAGAGAGAGCTGCACAGCGCTTCATATAAGCTGTTCACTAGGAAATATAGTCATAACACAGCTTCTTATATGGGTAAGTCTCAAGTTCAGTCTTAATTCTCCCAACTGTTTCATACATTTACTCTAATACCCTTTTGAAGAAGTAAGACTCCTATCCTGTTGCCTAGGTGAATTCATGTTGTAAATTCTCCTGCTATGTCTTCCTTGGTTGTTGTAACCAGGCTAAGAGAATTTAGTGGTTTGTCGAACTCATGGTTACTCGTAGTCCTAAGAGTATGTTAATAAAAGCTCTTTATCTGGAACTTCTCGAAAACAGACACGGATAACTTCCTAGAGGTCCTTTTCGATAGATTTGCTTTAAAATAAGCCTGCCGTGACTGGACAGTAATAGTCAGAATCATACTACGTTCGAATGTGTTTGAATGCAGAGTTACTATCGTTTGGTCGGGTCCAGCTGCGCCTATTGTCACCTTTTTGCGATGTCCTCCATCTCTAATAAGCAGCACCTCCCATTGACTGACAATTAGACCCATGGGGCTCCGCTTATGAGAGATCCCTTTCCTAAACAATGTCCAACACTTCCGAAATAACGCGTTGCGCTTATCTGCAAATCAAAAAACTGTGCCGCTGTAGCATTTTCTTTTCTCTTTTTTGCCAGTATTTTGCAGATGTGCGGATTCTTGACGTCAAAGGTCGCTCTGCTCTATGGCACGCAAAGAGTGCTGGGAGTAAAGAATGCGCGGATATCTTACGTCACAATGGATGTAACGATCTCGGTACCATGATTCCTCAGGGGAGTGATGTGTTTTGTTAGCAGCAACAAATTACGGCGACTCCTGGCTCCTGAAAATATTGTTTCCTCGGGAGAGGCAAGGCTGGCTTAAGAAAGATCCACAATAAAGTGAACAAGGCACAGTTCCGTCGGATGCGAGGATGATGCGGACGTTTGAGTGACATGCGTGACTCTTATCTGACTGTGCTTGTGTCACGCAAATCTAGTCACGCAGTTGTCTTTATCGAGGGCTACAGAGACGCTTGAACAGTTTCGAAGAAAATATCAATACTTTGGAACAAAACCTCGAGGAATTTGACTCTTAGAAAATATTTCAATTATGAAGTTTGTTAGGTTGCAAACAAATCATTGCAGCCAAAAAATCGTGTCATTATCAATCTCAAAGAAATTTTACATTGACGGAAAAAAACTAATAGAGTTGTATTTATTTGTTCTTACAAGAGGTATATGTTATTGACTTGTATATAAGAAATATTTCCTCAGCTGTATACGGGGTTCAATATCGTTTAAGACATGGTCTTGATATAAGACTGTATACATAGATAAGGAAAAAATGAAGAAAAATCGAAGTAAAGGATTGGGCAGCTTTTTACATTAATTTCAATTTTATTGCACACTCTTTCGTCGTTTATTAGCTCTCGCCCACCTTACAGATATCTGTGACTTTAACGCTGTACTCCGCGCTCTGTAGAACGTCTTTTTGAAAAGTATATGGAAACATGAGATTTGCTATCAGAATATCTGTACACTGAATTGTCTTGTTTCTGCCTTTGATTAAAGTGGTCGTCTACGCAACAGTTTTTACTGAAAGTTGATGAGATAAGAGATTTGTTAACAAGTCACTTCCGAATTGCCTCGTGCCTCTGTTTCAAAATGAGTCCTTGTGCAAAGGTTGCTAGGCTACTCGGCTTCACGTGAGTTCGTTGTTTCCTAGCAACGTTTTGTGACGTAAAGCTCTGCACTACATGGTGTGTTGTTTTAACTGGGTAGCTAGCTACCGTTTTCATGAAGTAAATAGCCCAACCAGTTACTTTCAATATGTTCCAAGACGTCTTTTTTTGTTATTACATTCTACTTAAATCTTGAGCCATACGAACGCTAATAAATAGCAAGAATGAACGAACGAGGGCTAAAGCCAAGACTGGGCAATAGTAATTTTAATGACATTTTTCTAGCCGTTTTTCTTAAAATCTTTCCATACATTTTCGTATATTGCAAAACAGCCGCGATGATTCCATGCTGTATTTAATCATATGCTGTACACAGCTGTGGTATAAAGCCAAGGCCCAATCCAAACTTACGCCGCAGAAAAGGTGCGACCCATATGTTGCGATCATACATACATACATACAACCTTTATTTATACACGATAAAAATGTCAAAGCTAACAAGCTTGTGGGGTCGTGTATCACAATCACATCTCCATTTCATCTGTATTCCCGCAGTTCAAATCAACTTCATTTCAATTTTTTTCGGGCTAAAATTTGCAATTGCTTAAACTTCGATTACAACTACGATGATCACATCTCCATTCCATGTTAATTAAAGAAGCCTTCATGTTCCTGATGACAAAATTACTTTTCAATTGAAGGGGAAGCCCGGCTTAATATTCAACAGTTGTAAGGTGGTAACATACTAAGGAAGTAACAATAAAGCGATAGAGAAAAATCAAGTATGAACGACAAAGTTGAAAAAAGAATTGCCGTTTTGTTTTTAAGAAAAGGGTATCTGAAATCGCATACACCTGCGTTTACGGAACAGGAAACTATTTTAATCCCACTCAGTTCCAAACATGGCTGACGCGACGTCGTTTTTGCGAACATCAGGCATGCACTACCCGCGTTACACTCTTACAGAAAAGTGATTTAATACCCAAACGAACGATTGGTCATGTAAGCATCCCGTTACGTGTTTGCTGAAAATGAAAACTTGGCATAAGAAGACATTATGCTGATCCGTCGCTGCCTCCAGCTTTTGCAAGGGTACGTTACAGCTCGTCGACAGAATTAAGCTTTGTGATGTTTTTGAAATAAACATACGTTTTTACTTTCTTATGTCTTTGTAAGGATACGAGCCGTCGTCACCGTTGAATCACTGTGTTTAATCTTTTACTAAAGCAAACAACTTGACGCTCTTCCATCTCGATTCATTTAGTGGTACTATGACGAAAATCGCACCTTTACTATTAAAGCCATTTTGAAACATAAACAAGACTGCATGAGAAGTAAAATGCTGTTTACTTTTTTCAAATATCTCTTTTCGTTCCAGAGATATTCAAGTGTTTAAAATATGCAAATTAGGGAAGTGATGACGTCATATACTCAAACAGATTTTGTTGAAGTATGATGAAAAGAGATATCTCAGCCAGTTTGTAACCGAAATGTTTGATTCTTTGCAATAAGATGCTACTAAATGTGCTCCACAATATGAGCTTAACAGTTATGTTACCATGGCAACATACTGGTTCCAGACCTCCCCATATTAAAAACTTTTGTGGCCACCTTTGGCATTCCATTTTGATAATTGCTAACAGCACTTCGTATGCATGATCCAGCTAGCCTATAAATATGTTAAACAGAGAATTAACTCTGAAGTGTAAATTTTAGTGCTAATTTAACCCACGAATAACCCACTGGGCGTTAGCCCCAGAAAAGGGAATCAGGGAACCACA
>CM042752.1:24757273-24764030 GCA_022496165.2 Catalaphyllia jardinei | reverse complement strand
TGCAGGTCTTGACATTAGAAAGTTCTATCGCATTCTAAAACTGTTCTAGTTAGAAGAGCCTCATAATGATTATATTCTAGAACATTAGAGATTTTAAAGATTTTAGAACCCCCAAAAGACCTTACATATTCTGGAGCTTTAGAAACCTTACACTCACAATATGGACCATGGATATTCTAGAACTTTAGAACTTTAGAAGTTTTAGAACCTCCGTTCTAGCATTCGTCCACATCGCGTATTGATTTTGGAGGTTCTTGAACCTTTTAGCTATAGATTTCTAGACTTTCAAGACATACCCTCAGTGTTTTTTAAATAACTCTAAAATAGAAGAAAGCTATAGACGAGTTCTATCTTCTAATGACAATATCTGCACCATTCAAGCTCGTTGGCTCTTTTATCGTACTCTGGCTCAGGTTGGTTTTCAAATCACTGAAACGAGACGCCATTTTCTCAGTTAATAAATACCTAAGTTCGCCTGACTCATTACCTAAAAACGCTACAGCAAGATAGTGACAAGACAGGGAACTACTCACGCACCTGTCATATCGCTCAGGAAGTTGAAGAAGTCTTGGTGGAGGCCATTGACCCAAGTTTGGAAGAAGTTCCTACGAAAAAAGATAATTACGACAGGCTCTTAGAGAAACCACGTGGAACAATCCCTGTGTAAAAAGTATTGAACTTAATAACGCAAACGTATCCATTGATCATTCGGAATAAGAACTACAATGAGCGACAAAAGTAGTTGAGACACTTTTTAGGAAAAGACGATTTTCGATACTTAAGCATTTGCTCTATTTTAATTGCATCTAGCGTTAAATCTCTGATACCCCCGGCCCCCCAATCCAATGTTGTGTAGGCGCTGTGGTCTGTGCAGTCGAAGAAATAGAAAAATCAACATTGTTTTGGGGGAAAGGGGGAGAAATGATTCCAAGACACAGAAAATCGAGTTTTACTGCCAAGTGTCTCAACACTTTTGTCGCTCATTGTAGTTTGACAATCTCAGATAGTGTAGAGTGCAATTGATAGCTCTGGCACGATAGTCACATGGGTCTTCATTCCTGTCCGGTTCATTCCTGGTTAGTATTTACCTTGGTAGTCAGCTGGAGCTTTTCCGGCTTGTATAATATGAACGGACACATTTTACGTAGTGCACACAGGTTATCTAACCCACCCCAGCCCCTTGCCACAAAGCTAAAGAAACATCAAAGTTTACACCTTAGGGCTTTAGTTTGTTAGTGCCTTAGCCGAGGTCAGTGTACGAAACCATCCCAATAGGTCCCAATAGTGCATAATCTTTTTTAGACAGACACTGACTACGAATTGATGAACAAAGACACTGCATGTCGCCGTTGGGAAAAACTTGAATAACTTCAGTATCATCACAAAAAAGCACGATAATTTACCCTGGTTAAGGTGGCCTTCTTCTGCATGAAACAAAGCAGCAGCCCTTCGCACCACTGTCGAATTATTTTCCGCGGCTTGGAATGAGGCCACTGTAGACAGCTCACGCACGAAAAGGACTCGGTACTAATGGTGGATGGATCGCACAAGCCCAGAGTCGAGGCCAGTGCACGAAACTCGGCGTCACTCTCCTAAAATGAAAACATCATTAGTCCTCGTTGCGCCTTAGAGTGCGTAAGTCCTCACTCAAAATGGACAAGAAGCTCGAAGATTCAAACCAAAACTTTCGTACTGACGTAATTCTCCACAGATTTTCGAACGCAAGTAGCAATCAATCAGGTAAGCTACATTGATTTTCGAAGAATGACGTCATCAGCATGAAAATCCTTGGATCCAGTCTTAGACGTCTCTTGATCACAAGCAACTAAACCATTAATAAAAGTGCGGCTTTTTCTAAGTTGACTAAGTAACCAAGTTTGCCAAAACAGATTCTTGGTCAAATATCTCAGATTTTTAAGTTCATTTCATTTATGCCATATCCGTGACAAAGACACCGAAAGAAATACTCTGGTGAAGCTTACTTCTACTTGTGGCATTTCCACGTCATAGCAGAGGGAGGCCATGGTACAAGCTGACCGAAGGAACGCCAAACACGAGTCCTGCAAGGACCGCTCTACAGTGTGTGGAGACCATACTGACTGCGAGATCTAGATAAGGAACAAAAAAGAGACCGTCATTCTTTTACAACGGCACGCACGCCTAACTGTGACTCACGGCTGCAAGAGAGGCTGCTTTCAGTTGAAATGTTCGGACTCTTCAAATTTTCTTGCGCCTCAGTAGTAATAGTAATTTTCCTCGTGTGACCGTTCCCTTGATTGTCTCTGGATGCATGTTTGTACCTCGTTTACTCCATTATCATCCAGGGCAAGAATTGATTACTCACCCCTCCAGTGTGGTGATCATCCTTGATCAAGGTGCTGTTACTGAGCATGCGGCAAACATAACCAAGTAACAAATCAGCTGATAGTGTGCCCTGAGAAAGCTCCTAAAAGACATGTTCAATACAAAAGAATATAGCCTCTTGACTGGACAACAAATTAACCTTTTCACTTATCATAACTACCTTGCTTTAACTCACAGGAAGCCAATGAAGACCTCGTGGTAATGTCATAAGGCAGACGTGCGAAGCTCAGAACTCCAATCTTCGAAAATAATGCCCTATTGATTTTCGTCCCCAAATATGAGCCCATGACTTTACAAGGCCTTGCTTTCAAACAGTGAAATGATGTCTAGATAGCCATCTTCTTTCAACTTACAGGAAGGTATCGGGGACCTCGTGATAAAGTCATGGTAGATGTCCGAAATTACACATCCCCTATCTAAGAAAATTACGCCCCAGTAACCCTACCTCCGGCCCCAAAATTAGCCACATATAAGATTTTACTTTCAAACTTTGGAATAATGTCCTCTGATTAAAACCAGTATAGTTTGATTTGCTAGAATGTCACGGTAAAACCGTTTTCTCCGCTCTTTCAAATCGTTAAATGTAAGAAGATTGATGTATGGTGTTCTCGGGTGAAATCCATTCCAAATACAAGCTCTGCCAAGTTTGAAATAAAAAAACCTACAAAGTTGATATCTCCTCCTCAATCCGCCAAAATCAATTCTTGCACAAAAAGGCACTCGAAGGAAACAATCTCGGAGCTTTTGTTTACAGAATTTCACAATATATTTTGAAGTCACCTGTGAAGCTGCTTTCCTTCCTAATTCTTGCCACGAGAGTTTCTCATCACCAACAAACTTGCAGCAAGTGTCAACCAAAGCCTAAAACGAACAAAAAACCATAAATACGCTTACAGTGAGATGGTTGGCCAAGGTACCAAAGGTTGCCACACTTGACACTACCACAGGGAACCATGCCAAAAACATGCAATTCATCGATGGTATACTTTCTTCTACATTGATATAGGGGAAGCAATTCTTACCTGGGTGAACACCAAGTTAAATATAACCTGCACAAGGCACTTGAAGTCACCTGAAAGATGAATGATACGGCAATAAGGAAATGATCATCAACGAGAACAAGATGTCAGATGTAAGCATGGCGTTTAAGAGAACGTATTAAACTCACTCTTTGACAGAGCAGCCGGCCATGACAGCATCATTTGGATTAACAGTGATGGCGCGTCCCTCAAGAGTAGAGGACACTCCTGGAAAGGGCTTACCCCACTGCAATTGACAACAACAAAACTTTAATTAAATGATATTGTTCTACAAGTATCAACAGCTACAGATTCGCTCACAATCGTTCTTGGCGAAAACTATGGTACAAATTTGTGTTAAAAAGTGGAGCTAACACTCGAAACGTCAACTTCGCAAATTTAACAGGACAGCATATTGCCTTAAGTTATGAATGCCAAAATGATACTTGAAAACCCGCCGCTCTAATAATTAACGTCCGGACCTTGAGCGGGCCATGTCCCAGCACAGAAATTGCGTCAATCGCTGGGAGTGTAGACCACTTTGGGTCAGGCGGACTTCACACTTAATGTTAATCATACCTGGGTGACGACTCTCTGAGGTCATCAGTTCCAGTCAGATCTGACCACACGGACAGTAAAGGACCCACGAGAATCTGGGAATAAAACTGGAATGCGCGCATCACCGGACCTAACAATGCACACAACAGACATGATATCATGAGGAGAGACGACACGTTGACTCTCTGACTCTGACTCTGACTCTGACTCTGGCCTCTGTATAACGTGGCAAAGCTTCTTTAGGCCAAAAGGTTTGCAGTAACCAAAATACTCACCAAAACATGACTTTTTCGGACTTGAGAGTTTCCTTGCGGCTTTGTCCACCTGTTCCAGCTCTAAATTTGTCCTGGAATACGATAGAAAATAGCATGAAAAACACGATCTGTCGTCTTCTTTTTTTTTTTGGGTGAAATTCATCCTACTAATAACTTAGCTGACGTACCTGGCCATTCTGTAAAGCAGGCTGAACTTCTTCTCAGCTAAACACCTGTGATTTTCACCGTCCAGTGCAGACACTGATTCGACCACAGCCTTGATTGCTGCACCAAGCACATTGAAGCTGAGAGCACTGGCAGTTAGTTTAGTGATAGTCTGTTGAACGATAAGACAAACAGCCAGGTTATAACTATTCGTTACTTGGTTTGTAAAGCTTGGTAACTCTGTGGTGACTAGAGAGTCTTGTTTCCCTGTGGTACTTGAAGTTTTATCCGCCCATGCTCTATTAGCCTGTGCCTCATAACGCGTTTCTAGCTTTCGGTTGTGCAATAAGCTCTGGATGCGTGTTCTAGATAAATAGCTTGTCAAACCCCTTCTACATCAATCTGAGAGAAAACTGATCCGGCAGCCTTTAAACATTCTGTGAGGCAATCACACATATGTTATTGCATTGATACCGATTAAAAATGCGATTTAAAATTTGCAGGGTCCTGACATAGCATTAACTAGGAAATATCTTCAGTCATAGAGACTTGAGAAACGAACAATGCCAAGAAATAATGAATAGGAAACCAAGCTTTATAAAAAAAATGCTTCGTGCATGCACAACCAAGATACTGTTGCACGTGCATATGTAATTCACATCAAATTAGCATATGTAGCCTATTGCACGTGCTTTTGCAATGCACAGTAAATTAATATTTTGACATTTAGAAATAAAGTGATCACTTCACCGAGAGAGCCACGCTATCAACAATACGTAACTAATGTTACGGGAAATGAGAAATTACAGGTGACGTATTCATGTCTAGCTGAGCAGGTTACTTCTAAGTGAATTTAAGCAAGCAAAATTCTAAGCTTTGTATAACTCAAGGCACTTACATGAAGCTTGAATTTCCTCAGGACTGCGTGAAGATCGCTCGTCTGCTCCTTGTGGGTTTTCAGCGCATTCTGTGGTTTAAAATGATACAAACATAATCTCTGTCCGTATTTGGTCATTAAATGAGTATGGTTATTACTCATAAATTAGCTGAACGCTAAAACAAGGAAGGCGCAGAATAGGGGAACACTGAATGGTAATATGCCACAATTTTCAAACCGCAGATACTAACAGGAGCATTAACCACTTCAGTGCGATGGTGTGTTCTAACAGAAGCTGATGTAGCTTTACAAGATACATAAGTTGACTGACTGACTGACTGACTGACAGTCAAATAAAAGCTAATGAGCAGTAATTTTATGTGATACTGTTACCATTTTGAGGTACAACTGGTCCTCTCTTTTGAATTTGTGGATAAACCTCAAGTGTGTAACTGTTTAAATGAAAGCTTTTGAGTAGTAAATTCACACTGCGGTCTTGTTTTTCAATGCCTTACAAAATGCAATTTAGAAACTTATTCCGAACTTTTATCGAAAATGGACATGCATTCAACACCAGGACACAGGCATCCGGTCTTTCCCACTTTCCCAAACCAAGCTTTAGAGCTTGGTTTGGGAAACGTTAGCTCATTCCGGGGCAATGAAACACAACATAATACTAACCTTAGATGCTATTTTACCAGTTGGCATAATCTGCGTGGGCACAATGGGAAGCACACAGTTACCAAGCTGTCGACACAAGGGACAGGTGAACTCTCCGTTTCTTGGGTTGTAGGGCTGTAATTGATGATGAAGATGAAGCTGATTTGCCTCTTCTTCCTACAGGAGATTTGAGTTTTATTTATTTAGTATTTTTTTCCAAAGAACATAACGGACAGACGGCGTCTAAATAGCTTATACCTAAAATAACAGTTTCCTACGATTACATGTTTATCACGCACAAGAAGTTACAAAAACATATTAAAGAAACAACAAGTACTGTACCAGTAGAGCCACAGACGCAAGTTACAACTTCTATATTTCCCATATTTCGTGAAATGTCATTTATTAACTAGCCATTTAGCATACTTGAATTTTAGACTTTTGTTCTTGTCTTAGCAACGTTTTCACTCCATCAGACATCAATGAAGGTCGAAGTCTTTAGCACAAGAACGTCTTCTTTTTACAGATATTTTCTAAAAATAATTTCTTCAAACGGTTTCCCACATCTAAATAGTGTCATTATTCATTGTAAAACAGACAACGGCCAGCTGTACCTGAAGAGAATTAAGGTACGTTTGCTGACAGTGTACATGAAGGTGATGGCCGCAAGTCTGGATATGGACTCCGCCTTCTGTACCACTTGCAGAGGCTTGTAAACTTGAAATCTACATTAAAATAATAACACATCAACTATGAAACAAGGACTGTGATTCCATAAAACGCTATCCATTTCAATAACGCTATTTAGGTACAAGTACAGTTTAATGATGGAGGGGGAAGTATTTTCCACCTCGCATGGT
>CM042752.1:24752273-24754773 GCA_022496165.2 Catalaphyllia jardinei | reverse complement strand
ACACACGCATCGCATTCCTAAACTAGTGAGCTTCCGACGTCATTTTCTCCTCGATCCAGCTCTCTCAAGAACTTAAATTTAGTAATGGCGGATCATTAAATAGGAAAGTTCCAGTTAAAATAAACAGGTGCCTTTTTTAAATCAAGGATTAAAACTTGGGTCACTTAGTGTTTAGTTAACATAGTTTTGAAATCCAAAGGAAAAAAAATAATTTATTTATTGTCACAGGGGCATTTTAAAATTACATGTCAAATACGAGAGATATCATTTCATGAAATAAGAAATTTCCCAAGACAAAGAACGAGCGGCGGAGTATCTTTTGAAGAACTTCGAGATGTATGGAAATGCGTTGAAACATTGTCTCCCAATCAAAACTGCAAGATTATAACTTTATAACTTGATGAATTAATAGCGACTGCATTTAAGATCTGGGAAAATTCCTTTCCATACCCCGCAACACTTGTGGCGACAAACAATTTACTGTCCTTCTGGCCATTCATTTATTATTAATACAATTGTTAGGGCCGGGAGTTGTATTTAATCCAAACTACCGTCCCTCTCATGCTTAGATTTTTTTGGCATGAGTGATACCCCCTTTGCAGCAGGTGGCTGGTGTTTCGAGAGGGGAAGTCGAACTATAAAGTTGCTTTACCTGCAGTTGGTTGTAGCAATGTCACCAGCCCAATTGGCCTTTCCTCCGTGGATGTTGACGTTTGCCCACAAATAACACAGTCAAACAATTCTTCTGTTGTTTCACTGCTCGCACCGTCTACACCCGTCTTGTCTAGGGCATCTGAGAATGAATTGCCCAGATGCAATGTTGTTTCAATACAATGTACAATGTAAAATGTGAAGTCTGCATACAGGCCAAGTGGCCCATCAGGCAAGAGATTATAACGGATTATGTTGCATAAAGCACCTTGGAATATTTCTAATCCCCCCTGGATGGGGTGCTAGTCCATCGCTGGGTTCTCCCCAGCATTAAATTCGCCGGTACCCATTTGAACACCTGGGTGGGGAGAGGTACTGTGAGAGTTCCGTGCCTTGCCCAAGAACACAACACAATCGTCTCAAACCAGGACCGCTCGATCCGGAGACGAGCGCACTAACAATGAAGTCAATGCGCCTCCGGCCACAGTTCACAAAGCCTACCTTAAATTAACATCACAATTGGTACAATAAAAGACGTAATGACATCAACGTATGTGCATGATACCTGGATCTTTCTTTAGGTTTTTTTCCATGAAACTTTTCTGTTTCGAAGCAAATTCAGCTAAAAGCTTTTGCTGGCGTTCCCTGGCAAGCTGTCGCCTGCAAGGACAAAAATGGCGTTAATCATCAAGCAACGTCCTCATTAATATACTCACTGTCATCGTAAGGTATCTTCTATTTCGCTAAGGATCTCTTGGTGCGCCTATTGTGAGGAAGGAGGGGTGGAGACCAAGATAGGATTTGTGGGAAGCTTTTCCCCAAGGGGGAGGGGAACGGCTTGTTTTACAGGCAATTCTTTCGAAGTTTAATGTATTTAAAGAGATTTACCCAAGACTGTCAGGACTGAAACCAAAGTATGCTCTGCAAAAGACGCTGAAAGAAAACGGACTACCATTTTAAAAACACAATTGTTATATAGCTGGCGTTTTTCCCGCTACAGCGTGCCCATTCATTGGCTAGTTCATGGTCACATGACATCTAACAATGAAACTGTTTCCCGCCAAATGCCATGAGCGGGCAACATTGCGAAAACTATGACGTCAAACGGGAAACAGTGCACTGTTACCCGCGAAATGTTGACCGCTTGTGCACGTGATCAGAGGTGGCCTGATGTTTTCGCTGGAATCTCGGCGAGTTTTTCAAAATTTGCTTTTGTTTTGTTTTGCTATATAACAAATCACTTAATGACTGGTCCCTTGGGGAACAGTGAATTTTTTTCCCTCGAATCCCAATGTTTCCCTCGACTTCGTCTCGGAGAACATTGAGATTCTCGGGAAACAAAATTCACTGTTCCCCTCGGGACCAGTCATTAAGTGTTAAATGTTACCTGCGCATGGTTCTGGCCACAGAGTCGTCATTGTCACTATCGGGTGAGGATGGACTGGCACTAGTCCAATCAGGAGCTGGTTGGAGTTTGCACAGTGCTGTAGCATTCTCAGGACTAGATTTACCAATCACGTCTAGCAGGTCTGACAGGTACTGCACTTCGTCACCATACGCTGGGCTCCTATTGGTATTGAGGGATGAAAATAATGGTTTCTTTACCTTAGTTACATTCTAAGGTGGGAGAGCGGGAATATTGATTTTTCAGTGCCTTGTTTTGTGACTCCAGTCGTCTGTTCTAATCCTTCTGGACCAGAATTACTAGTAAGATCATGCTGGTTGTACCAAACAAACCCAGCGCAATTTGTATGACTAAGTCCTTCGCCTTGTCTCCTACAGATTTTCTGGACATTGAATTTATTTGACGATAAAAACTTGCGACAAAACGTTTCTTAATAACATTATA
>CM042752.1:24729429-24745321 GCA_022496165.2 Catalaphyllia jardinei | reverse complement strand
CGTCCATTCGTTCGCTCGTTCTTTCGTTCGTCCATTCGTTCGCTCGTCCTTTCGTTCGTTCGTTCGTTCATTTGTTCGCTCGTTCGTTCGTCCACTCGTTCGTTCGTTCACTCGTCCGTTCGTTCACTCGTCCGTTCGTTCACTCGTTAGATCGATCGATCGTTCGTTGGTTCGCTCGTTTGTTCGTTCGTTGGTTCGTTTTTTGTTCGTTCGTTCCTTTGCTCGATCAGTCGTTCTTTCGTTAGCTCATTCGTCGAATCTTTCGTACACCCATTTACATAAAAAACGACCCAGGATAGCACAGTGGCATAGATGATAAGTGTGTTGGAATCTGGCTCCAGCGGCCCTGGTTTGATTCTGTCCGGGGAAAACACAACTTCCACAGAGCATTTCGTGTTACTGTAATACAAGAACATCACCAGGGCAACACAACACGCTGGAGAAAAACTCGCGATAGACTAGCATGCCATCCAGGGGAGATGTAATATTCCTATTAGCTTCTAGAATTAAGAAGCACAAACTTCTTGATTCTCCGAGTGGCACAAGGCTCCACCTCTACTAAAACCCAAAACCACCATCTAAACAAAACATGATTTCGAGCATCCTGGAAACATACCGTGGCTACTTTCGTCGCTGGTGTCCATTGGTTCTTGTACTGCCTGTACTACGTGCCTAACATTTGTTACCATGCTGCTTGAGCTGAATCCCAGGTCACTCACAGTCTTTGGCCAACCAGCAGGAACTTGGTGAGACTACAATAAATATGAAACAAACTTGTATCAAAACATACAAGTGAGAAAGATTACCAAAAATCCCCAGCAACTCACACAAAACCTAGAGGGGGGGGGGGGTGGTAAATAGGCAACCAGAAAATGGAAGCACGAAAATTGAACCACAGGGGGGTGGGGTGGAGTAGACTGCTGGAAGCCGTCTGTTTTTCTCTCGAGGCGAGAAGCTTTAGCCTGAAGGGGAATGGGACGAGACAATTTTCTCATCTCGCCTCATTCTCTACTCGGCCATACTGCTCTTTTGCTTTGCCGATGGCTAAACACTCGTCTAAGTGACCCTAAGATAAACGATCAGCTACCAGCAATCTAGGGTGGAGGGGGCGGAGGCCTGTTGGCGGTTGGCGAGGGTAACCGTGGACTTGTTGTAGGCTGCCAGTTAGGCGACAATGGCAAAAGTCAAGATATTTCTATTTTTTGGTGGAAAGAATTGTTGACTTGTGTAACTCACTTAAATGCTTATCTGGATTTCACAATAACTGATGAGGGCGGAAAACAAAAAATAAATAAAATTGTAGGAAAAAGTAAAATAATGATGGCAATTGAAGGAAAACTAAGGGTTTTGAGGAAATTCTTCTACATTTCTGCACCTAGTTTATGCCCATATTTTTGCAGGCTTTGCTGTTTAATTGTATTATAAGGACGTTCTCCTTACCCTGAAGAGCCATTCATGATACTTGTTAAGATACATCAACAACATGGAAAGTTCCAAGGGCTGAAAATATAAATTACATATATGTTAAAAGAAGTAACTTGTTTCTATAAACTTTAAATGTTTATAGTGGTCGATGCGCTTTATAGCTAGAACTTTCACCTCAGGACTGATGATCACTTCTTCAAGATGGAAAACTTTTCAACAAGCTATTGTGTCAATTTCAGCGGTGAAGGTAATGCTTTCTTCTGTGTCATTAAAGCTTTCTTGACAGTCAACAAGCACGTAAAAACACCAGGTAATCAGCTGAATGACCTCGAAGATTTATACTTCAAAATTTCAAATCAGCTTAGTTAAGGGTTTGGAGTTATGGTAGTCTGTTATTTCCAAAAAATGTTCCAATATTGATGTTTGTAGTGGAAAATGCGCTAACCTACACCTTAGTTGGCTATTAACAGGCAAAACAAAGGATTTGGTTATTTACAGGCATGACAGAGGAGTTGAACCGAGAAACAACTCCAGCTTAGTGGTCAGAGCGGGACTTGGACCCGCAAGCTCGGGATTTCAAGCCCGCATGCCACGTGGCCTCCATGACATGTCGTGGAAGTAGTCATCTTGTCTTGCCTTTTTCTCCAACGTATTGTATAATGTTTGTTATGAAGAGAATTTTCCCGAAACATCTCTAAAACTACCACAGGTATGCACTTTTGATCAACTTATTATACAAAGAGCCCGTTGTCAAGAAGACATACCTGGTTTTCATCACTAGCGAGGGCTAGTTCTTTGAATGGAATATTGAGTCTCTCGGAGACACTATAAAATGCACCAAGAATGAACAGAAATTGGTTATAAAGGTGCTCTCAATCAGAGAGATTTGCAATCAAAACTCAACTATTAAGAAACAACTATAAACGAAAAAGTTAAGTTCAGAAAAATCAAGCCATCACTAACTCAGTGCTTCTTTGAAAAGTATCACCTCTTATAACTGAACACTGTCTCTTTAACAGACATTTATTTATTTTTTTAGCATCAGTCTGAGCAGTTTCTTTGCCCTTTTTTAAGCTTTGAAAAAAAATCCAAAAATCTTTTACCAACTTTGGTTCAATGTCTAAGAAAAACGGAATACAATTGCGTAATCCGCTTATTAACACTAACGCACACTTGAAATATTATCGGCAAGAAAAAACAAACAAATCAAGACAAAACAACATTAATTAAGCTAGCTGGTTAGGTCTGACCTCGGCACATAAATAATCAATACCCAGTAGAGCCTTTCAGGTAGTTAACTAACTGCTAAATGTTTCCACAGAAGTGTCCTGTAAACTCTACCTTAGAAGATGTCTGGTGAGTTTTGTAATGAGATCTCGCCTGTGAGTTGGTTGTTGTTCTATCAGAAACTGAATGTGTTGCAGCTGGGCTATTTTCTCTTGGCTGCTACTTTGGTTCTCTGCAAATTGAAAAGTAACAACAAATGACATTGTGATCGAGAACACAAAATCAAATCAAAAACACTAAGTGATTTAAAGAGAGTGAATGGCTTTGTTGTGTCAGATTTATAGAATCAAGCCAAAGATCTGTTAGTAGATCTGTTATATTACAGTGTGGATAAGGATTCTGTATGACATATCAGACAATTGGCTAGATGTGTAAAGCCATGTTCTTCACCGATTTATATCAACTACGAAAAACAAAAAAAAAATTGTTTACGTAAATCAGAACAAACTCTGAATACGATTCACATTATTGGATTTAACTGTTTATTAATAAAGAACAAGTACGATTCAGTCATGGCCACCCAATGATATCAATGATATTGAAAAGTTGGCCCACGCCTCCAAGGTCTTCCAAGTTCCCTACCCATTTTAACAATTTGGCGTTTCTCTGCGTAGTGGTTTTCAAGGCCACCTTCAATTTGAAAGAAATTTTGCACCTCGCCGGCAACATGACTGAAACATGACCCTAAGACCTATTAGAGACGACATGCATGCCTCCCTCTACCTCCTGGACTTACTTGACTTTGTAGCGACAACAGACTAACGCATTTCAGTATAAACTTCAACGATAAAAAATCCAGTAGTTATAAACTTACGAAGAGCACTGTTGAGTACGCCATTCATGAATGGAAGGAAAGGCTCAAACAGGGGAGGTTTCATAAGATGTGGATTATGAAGAGCGTCCGCCATAGCGGCGCAGACACAATGAGGAGAGTCAGTTTCAGGATGAAGAGGCGCGTATGGATCTGTAAAAGGCAAATGTTTGATTAGAATGTATAATATTAATTTACTGGCAGGTATCTCAGATAGTGCAGAGTGTTATGCAGGACTATCAGTACGGTTTTAGTCATCTGCTGCATGTGTTTAACTTGTTAGTTCAAGGCCCAAAAATAACTTACAATTACTGTTTGTCAAGACGGTTTTAAATGTTACTGTGGTGTTTTACGTTGAATTTCGTTATTTTAAATTCATTAATACGTTGAACTAGCAAACGTGATAATTTTATTTTTTCAACGCCAACATTTGTGACTTGATACTTTTGTTTTCCTTCCGGTTCATACGTCGCATTTCTGCCGTGTCGAATGCAATTGATTTGCTTCATTATCTTTTGTTTGAATACACCATTTTGCTAATGATCAGTTCCTTTTGAATTGTGGATAGATCCAGTCCTTTGTGGGGGCAAACGGCCAGTTTAGGACATAATTTGAAATTGCAATTTTGCCCGTTTGCCCCCACAAAGGACTGGATCTACCCACAATTCACCAGGAACTGATCATTAGCAAAATGGTGTATTGCATTTAACACGGCAGAAATGCGACGTATGAACCGGGCCTAAAATCATACAAAGGAAGATATACTCGCTTTTTTCCTGCAGGAGAAAAATGAAATAATGTTATTAACGTATAAAAAAAATGGAAGAGGAATGATTTTGTTTCATTCAAGAGGCAAATTTTCATATCATCGACAAACAATTACTAATTTAATTATCAAATAGTCACGTCATGTCTCGGAATAGCACGTTCTTATTAGGTTGTCACCGTTGGGGTTAACAATAAACCAGTTCAAAATACACAGTGATATCGATTAATACAACTGAGAAGCGTTTCAACTTGACCGATATTATATCCTACATCGGTGAATGAGTCCCTTCAAAGACTGACTAAAATTATTTGCGGTTTCCGTAAGTACCAGCCCACAGTGTCTGCAATATTTGAGAAGTTTCTTTTGTCACGACATTACTCATTTTTAATGCCGCTTACTCGGAAACGTTTCAGGTAAATACATTTGTGAACTTCTTGTTCTCTTTCATAGGGGAGAAAATAAACAAGCGGCTGAGGAGATATATTCGTTTCCCTGTTTAAAGCGTAGCAAACACGAAATAGTTTGAAAACAGCACACGCCATTTTTGAACCGAGCTAGGGATGATTCCAAAAGATACGCGGTCACAAAAACGTTCTTTGCACTAAAAAGGGAAAACTAATATTACCTGAAATAAAACTCGAGAACGGATTGTATCATGCTGATGATGCTACAGCGTATGCGTGTCATATGTTTTTATACTACCACTAGGAAAAAACACTTAATGTTCGTGTATAATTGTGTATGGAATCGTTTACCAAACATATAGTTAACACTAATGCTAATCAATCTGCCTATTCGCTTCGAGCAAATTTGTTTTGTTCTTAAGAGAATAGTGCCACTTGGATAACAAGAGAATATTGTAACCATATATAGTTTTGTGATGTTATCCACTAGGTATAACACGCGTGATAAACGCAGTGCGCATGCGTGGCTCCCTGCTTACGGCGCGAATTTGCCATCGAAATTATACGCGAAACCAAAACAAACTAGATTCCGGCCGCGAAATTCAAAAAAGTAAGCTCCACACACAAAAGATAAACTTAGAATTTAAACGAACACAAAGTTTATTAATTGCTTTAGTTTCTCTCGTTTGCACCACATACTTTCCTCCTTGCACCAAAGGCGAAAATCATGTTTGAAAGTCCACGCTCGCTTTCGTTTCATTCTGAAGTCGAACATAAACACTGAGAACGGTGATGCACGAATTTGTCTAAATGAGCGGCTTTCTTGCACGATCGCCGCGAACTTTCTAGAAATCCTTGCTCCACTGCATACCTAGAGGTTTAACGTTTCCTGCTTTGA
The DNA here is from genome assembly GCA_022496165.2 of Catalaphyllia jardinei. Classification (NCBI taxonomy): domain Eukaryota; kingdom Metazoa; phylum Cnidaria; class Anthozoa; order Scleractinia; family Caryophylliidae; genus Catalaphyllia; species Catalaphyllia jardinei. Next base: position 24,739,727 of record CM042752.1, on the reverse strand, counting down.
AGTTTTGGATGCTAATAAAGTTCGATTTTAGCTCAAAAAAAAGGCGTTCTTGTTGTGAAGTTCCTATTCGCAAACGCCATTTTGAAAATAGCGACCTTGCGCATGCGCAGACGTTTTGCACGCGTGTTTGTAAGTATAGTACGTTTTACGAAGCAATCAAAAGTCCCTACCCCACCCCCTCAAAACAAGGATAATTAATTCATTGAAATTAATTAATTAAACAAACATAAAAGTTTACACTTAGTGCCATAGTACTATAGTAACTTATAGTTCACCACTAAATTTTCTCCGATTCTTATTGGTTTAAATTGATCACGTGACGCGATAGTGTTCATCCGCGGAGGGCCACTATCAGCCCATAGTGCCCGTCCGCCGAAAATACCCGGATGGATAGTAGTCGTCCGCCGGAAATACCCGGATGGATAGTAGTCGTCCGTGAAAATTTTGTTCTAAACAAGCGGGTTTCGTCGAAAATAAACAACTGAAATTGTATTAAGGGCTTTTGTCTGTTTTATTTTTCAAATTTTATATTTGGCTTTCCCGGCTTTCGTATCGAAATCTTGAAAATAATTCAATTGAAGTCTAATTGATTTTTGAACTAGCGTGCGGAAGAAAATTTAGTGGTGAACAATAAAGACAATAGAGTGTTTATGTCTCGGAACTATCGGTCTGATAGTTCCTCGACAGAAACACTCTATTGTTTAAATAGTGCCTTAGTGCAATAGTGCCTTGGTGCAATAGTGCTTTAGCACAGTCAAACTCCAAACCATCCCAATAGTGCACTCTGTATTAAAAAACTATTGCGTTAAGACTATTGTATCACAGCACGGACGAAAGTCAAGGTTTAGTCAATCAATACTGCAGTCTCCAGCACTTCTTCAAAATCTGAATCTGAGTCTGGTATACCAGATGCGGTGAACTGCTCACAAATGAATGTCGTGGTTTTTTTTCAAAGCTGCAACTATACAACCTACCTTGTTGCAATCTGTATATCAGCTCTCTGCTCAAACATTGATCGGTTTTGATCTGGTGCAGATCTTTAACATCTCTACCTGTTACATGTAACAACAAACAATTTGCATTTTAGGCCTAGTTTACACTAGCGACATAACAAGGAAATTATGTCGTTATGTTTGCAGTGTGAACATCCTGACAAACTGATCACAAAGGAGTTATAATCTTGAGCAACGTACCAGCATGAACATAAAAACACAAGGGGAAAAAACTGATCTTTTCCTAGTGGTTTTTTATGCCGATGTCCACATTACCGATTATGTCATTGTGTAATTATGTCAAAAGTTTGAAAAACGCCTTATTGATTACTACTAAACTATGCCAGATTTCCTAGTTTTGTTTTACTCGATATAACACAAAAAAAAATACCATTCACAAGTGAAATGCTGTTTAGTTCTTCGGGTGTAATTTTGAAGAAGGCCTTACCTTTCAAGAACTGCAAAATTACCTCATTGTAGGTAGCGAAAACGCTAATGAGCCCACACATCCTAAATTCTGAGATTTAAAAACACGCGTAACACACAAAGTACATGCAACTGTTACATCCGGCTCAATTCTCTTGGAACAGTTGATCGTTCGACCCCCTTTCAGTGTTCAGGGCTGATATTTTTTCAGTTGAATCAGATAGAAGAGTTCCTTGCGCTAATGAGGCGAAAATAGGAAATATTGCATGCAACGTGGATTTGGTAAGAATATTTAACATTTTATTTATTTTATTCACTGAAGTGGAGGTGAATAGTGGTGGATATTTACCGAGCAGCGAAGCGGAGAGGTAAACATCCACCACTTTCACCGACACTGAGGTGAATAATTGTTTTTGTATATACCACACAAGCTGAATAACTAGCGGCCCAAAGAGCGACTTTATTTGTGACAATATACCGACGAAAGCCATTTTGGTTTTCTTCGGCTGCTCGGAGGTGAATAGTACTTGGCTAATCATCTCCGAGCTAGCCAATCAGCGCGCGCGAAAAGTACTATTCACTTGTGTGGTATATACTAAAAAAATTAACTAGTGTGAGAGCACAAACCGTAAGTATCCAGGAAGTCAATACAGCGGTCCACTATTATGCAGCCAATATCCTTCGACTCGTCACTTTTACAAGAAGAAGATAGGGAGCGCTATAAAAACAAACACACATTTAACAACACTGTGCAAGATGCAAGCATGGAATTTACCTGTTAGCTTATTTTACAATAAAGCATTACTAAAACGTCAAACTTTAATCGCATTCTCATCGCATTTTATACAGGAAGTATCTATAGAGCTTTTCTATTTAGCTAGGGCAAAATTACGTCAAGTTTCGTGAAGGCTACCTGGGCACTCAGGGTTCCATATACTTTAAAAAGGTAAGTTGCCAACCTTTCCAAACTATCACAGGTTTTCTATTAATATATCAGGTTAGCTAGTTGACCTTGTTGCCTGTTTTAGTAGAGATCTCTATCTAATTTGAAACATTGGCGCCTTGGAAGATTACAAATTACATCGGGGAACTTTCAACGATTTCGGATGATGTCTCAGTGTAACACATTCTTTGAAGTTCAGGCTTCTTTTTGAGTCATAGCGTAGACGTTTCAAACCAGCAGGTGTAAAACCAAACATGAACTAAAGAAAACTTATACTTAGTATGACAGACTACAGAGTGAGTGGACTTACAAGTTGTGATGTTTTAGGATTTGCCATTACCGCCAGCTTTGTCAGATATACGGCGAGGTGCACTGCATCGGCTAAGGAATTAATGTCCCCCACGGCCTGCAAGCAATCAAGAAAATCCAAATTTGCATTTAGAAAATCCTTCAAAAGAACAAAATGATACCATAATTCGGAACAGACTGTTAACAAACTCTTTCGAAGACTTCTCTCACAATACTTGCCAAGATATATATCAGGCTGATTTGCCAGTTACTATTCATTTGATGTATGTGTACATTTTCTCACCAAAACTTCACTTTTGATAAATTGATGCTACTAAGCAACTCAATCAACTATGGTGTACCCTAATAATAACAGTAAATTGAACTTAAGTTGTAAGAAACTTGTATCCATTTCGTCCGGCACAAAGAGACAAAACGGGGGGTTTAAGGTTCACGTCCACACTATCCGTTTTCAAACGAAAACAGAGCTGTTTTGCTCCGTTTTCAAAACGCCGTATCCGTTTTGAAAACGCTTTTATACCCTCAGTGCGCATGGTAGCGTCTGTCCACCATTTTGGATACTCACGGTCGAGTGGTCTGGCGCCCGGTCGTGTCTATTTTGATGACTTCACCGTTTCCATATAGCATCGTTTTCTCCGTCCACACTGGAAAACAGAGTTTTCAAAAAGCCTCGTTCTCAAATTGCTCCACTCTGGAGAGCGTTTTCGAATGGCTCCGTTTTCGGCGATCATTTTCGGCGTTGTTGTGTGGACGAGAGCCGTATCCGGAGCAAAACAACTCCGTTTTTGATTGAAAACCGATTAGTGAGGACGGGGCCTAAGAAAACCACGACGACAACGGCAACGGCAACGTCGCTAGACAAAAGGTTTAATGAGCAGAAGAATAGCTCTGCACGTGCGTTATAAACCTTTGTACATTTCTTTGCCGTCTTCAGCAAAACAACAAGGTGAAGCGGGTCTAAAACTCACGTCACGGGTCATTGTTTTACCAATACTGCAACAACCCTAACCCCTTCCTAATGCTAACCTTAGGCCTAAGTATTGCACTAAGAGAACGTTTCAGGCCTAAATACTACACCAAGGCAATAAGGTTAGTATTTAGTAAAGGTTTAAGGTTGTTCCAGTATTGGTGAAACAGTGACCTGTGACCTGTGTTTTAGACCTGCCAAACAAGGTGAAATGACCAACTCCTGCGTTGTCTCAGTGAAGAACGCCATACGTGAACTACGACATGTACGACGGATAATTTTTTACAAATTCTATTTCAAATTAAGTGCGGTGTCCCAGATTCAGTTTCAGATACAGTAAATGACTTAAGAGTACCCAGAGATTCGTTGGTGAAATATAAATTCATTTTTTTAATCGACTCCCTACAGAAACAAAAGAGTCCCCTGCAGGAAACAAACCCATGATCATTGACGCAGCCATTCGGTCGAGAAAAGAACGTTTAACATATTTGTATTTCCTGCAAATCAGTATTTACATATTGTTACTTAACACACAGCCTTGCTACCTTGTGGTATATGAAGAAGAAAACTCCATGCAGTGTCTTGGAGTGTAGAATCTTCGTCAAAGCACAAAACTTCTCAGGCAGTGGTTTAAGAGGCAGGAATGGAGGCCATACATGTAATTGGCCTTTCTGAGGCTGGCCATTCTTGCAAGCACTGGAAATAATGGAAACATATCAAGCATACCACAGTCCCAGAGCTTTGGCTCACTGATAAATAACCATACTGCTCCGATAGATCATGCAGTTTGAACCGATGCATTGTAATTCAAAGACCATGCACTTTCATTTCAAAGACACGGCAAACAGAAAATCCCTACGACAATCGTTAACAGCGTGCAAACAAAGTCCTGTCCGGAGGTTAGTGGATTTTCCAGTCGAGCTATTACGTTCCGTCCGTCATTTGCCTGATAGGCAAGTGAAGTCTTTTTCGGAAATTTTTTGAGAAAATTCAACGAACAGGAGTATTGTAAAAGACGAACTTTTGGGGGCTAGTACATCGTAGTTCGAGTTTACCTGGCTCAATTGTATGCAATTCTTGTGTCACGCAAGCAGAGAACGCTATAAAAGTGACACGCAACAAACCTGAACACAGCATGTGGGGTGCCAAAGGGCGTGGCTTTTGAGATGCTTTGGCCTGAATTAGGGCAAAGGTTTCAAGAAGTTCGCTGTACACCCTCATCCAATTTTTCTGGTGGTACCCCTGCCCCCTGCCCCTCCCCCCTCAAAAAAAGTATACTTACTAGGCCTTGTAGCGCTGCATAGCAGACTGTACATCTTGACGAAGGAAAGCTCGTAACAGCACAAGAACAAAATCAAAGTCGTTCTTCCAGACAATATCTAAGCATAAAAGAAAGTCGGTTAAACAACTTACAGCTATACAGCAGACTGTTTCCACAGCTCCAAATATTTAGACTAGAATCTCCAATTTCGGTCACAACTCAACTCAATAGTTCCCTCATCATCGCAAACATACCTTTTGGAACATACATGCCCTGCTGCATTGATCCACTCTCAAAGCTTGGGCCTCTGTAGTCTGCCAACTTTCATTAATAAAGAAAGAGGAACAATCAGCAAGCTGATGAGATAACAGTCAATCAAAATTGAAGGATAAGAGTAGTATAAACAAGAATTTTGAATTCTTGAACTCTGAGCAAACTTTTGCTACACGGGAAAAACGCAGGCGAACATCTGTCAAGAAAATAATATTCGAGGAGGTTCATATTTAATAAAAGTAAGCAAGAATCACCACGAGTATATGCGATTGTCAGATTAAACAAGAGGGAAGACAGAGAAAATTGTTGATTCACCTTAAAGCGGATTTTTTTAATCCACTGTGACAAAGAACCATTACCTAAATGGCTTCTTAGGGACAAATTATTGGCTCATGCAAGTTATAAGGTTTTAAGACTAATCATACAGAAAACATAGATATACTTAAAAGAGAAATGAACTGGCTCGTTCAGTTCATCACCTCATTGAGAGTTCTTTCAAATTCCTGTGTATTGTGAGGTTGTCCAGGTTTGTCTGGAATATGAACAATGTTAAGGTAATAACCTCCAAACAAATCCATGTCATAGAAACAGGAGTACAATCTCTGACAAAATGTATAGTTCTGCACTGCAAGTAGCTCACACTGACAGTTTCCATAGGGTAGGGTGGTGAGTACTGCTACTCCCCCCCCCCCCCCCACTGAGTAAGATGCTAGCGCTTTCACACGTCCTCTCCCCCAACGGAAGGTCAGTGCGACAGTTTATGGCACCAATTACCCAACAGAGCTGAGCGATGCAGAGTAGTACATAATATTCAAACATGTCTTACTTGAGGATATAATGCAATGAGCACTATGAAGAGCAGTAACTGGTTCTTCAGTCAGACTGTAGTATGCAACTAAAGGTTCTCTTCAAGTTCAACTTATTATGTATTTCTCAAAAAGGATATCAGATCAACCAACTGGCTGTGAGTTTTGTCACCCATACAGAGCTGAGCAACCATTTCCTTTTGCAAGATTTCTGGATCGGTAAGGCCTGCGAGGCAACATTAAAATAAGTATTATCTTCATCACAGGTATCCGGTGTCCAATACATTTTACAGGATATACAAAACTTGAGAGGCAAAACAAATATGTGATTTTAAAATATGAGAACAACAAGGTTTGTTTGTGCTCACCAATCATGCAATTACCCAAACGTATGTAACTGTAACATCACCCAAACGAATGTTACAAAGTACATCCAAATGTATGGTACAAATTACCCAAATGTATGCTACAAAAGACCTAAACATATGTTACAAATTACCCAAATGTATGATACAAATTACCCAAATGTATGTTACAAAAGACCCAAACACATGTTACAAATTAGCCAAATGTATGATACATTACATATGTTACAATGCACAGTTGTATGTTACATCACCCAAATGTATGTTACATTACCCAAATGTAGCCGAGTACTAAGGAGTGTGATAAGCAGCGTCAACATTCCTTCAACCATGGACACTTCTGTGCTACTGTCAAAACTGGGAGGGCTAGAAACAACTGGTACACCAAACTTGAACCAGTGCCGAAGGCCAAAGCTGTAAGACAAATAATTTAAATGCACCCTCAAACCCAATGCTGTGAAAAGGCACGAATCACACTGTGATGCAAGACAAAAAACTGCTAAAAACCCATAAATTTGAGATTAGTTTTCCAATGCTGGTAGAAGCAAATTTTCCTCTCTGGTCTACATGTAGTATAACAACCGATAAAATAGGAACTGGAATCCAAATTACTTCCTTGATCAGGTGAGCAGTGAATAGCTCATTTCCAAGTTTCCTTAAGCTTCTCTTTCAAAAAGAGGCCTGGTAAACAACAATTTGCATGAAATTAAGCTTAATTTGCATGTAAATGAGAACTGTTTTCATTTGAAAGGATGGGCACTGGTCAAGACTCACTTTGAGTCTTTAAGAGGGAGACCAAGGGTAATTCGGAAACGACCTATTCATGCATATGGAGCTGTTTTGACTTGTCCGAGTGTCAAAAGTAAGATGCATATTCTTTGATTTTGTATTACTACACTACGCTATTGGCTTAAAAGACTTGTGTCACATTGTGATCTAATCAGAAGTTAAACCCAAGCCAATCACAATTTAGTTTCACATGTTTTCCTCCACTCTGCATTCACTGCATGCATTTTCTTTGAGCTTTCATTGGTTCACAGGATTGTCCGACTGTCTCCTCTGTGATTGCCCAGACTGACTGTCACTCATTGGAAACCTCTCAGTGCAACCAATCCACACTTGATATAGCCAGAAACATTGACGGCATGGTGAACAAACCTTTCAATCATTGTGCCAATGAAGACTTCAGGATCCAGAAACATTGCACACACCTAAAACACAGTATAGATAAAAGTTGATCAATTCCATGTTTCAAAACCTTTATGGCAGTTTTTAGAACTGTAAGATCATTTATTTAATAGCAGTATATAATATCCACATGGATGTCATCCACTTGTCAAGATGTACATGTAACCTTATGGGTGAGACTAGTCTTGAGAATGTAGACTTGTCAAGGTCACTAATATCTTTCTGAAGACATCAAGACAATAGGACAACCTGAATATTTTGGAACTTGGCATCTCTGGCTGTGTTAAGTAAAAACCTGTCTGTCAGTAGATAATGAACCAGGGCTTATACAAGGCTTGAAAAATAATTGCATTCTGCATTGTATGAGTGCTCGAACCTTCCCATAGCCACCACTTTTACCTCAGGATTTATACTCTCTTAAGCTTTCAAAATTCCATGACTTTCCATGATCTTTCTGAGCTTTCCATGACCAAAGTTAAGCAGCTGTCCTCATAGTAGTATCAAAACAATCATTTATTTATTTTACAATGTATTTTCTAGCATTGTAATACATAAAATGTGTGCTTGTGTCTTTTTGTACTTGTTTCTGAAAGCGTAATTATTGATTAAATTCCATGACTTTCCCTAGCACCTACTCATAATAAATTCCATGATTTTCCAGGCCTGGAAACTGAAATAACAAATTCCATGACTCCCCAAGATGGTCGTTGTGGAGAGGTTTGATTGTATATTCAAGAAAAATTAAAACAGCATCTCTAAAATGACAAAGAACTCTGACTCACCTGTAACAGGAAAATATCCAGATCTAGCATGGAGTTGCAGAAATGGCAATTAACATAGAGCTGTACTTGATTTCTGATTTGAGAACCATTGCGTACCCATCTCCCAGCACGAATTTCACAAATAGCAGCCTTTGCAATACAGGAAATAGATTAGAATTACCTATTGTTTTCCTGCTGTGTATATCATTTCAAGCTTTTTGTTTTATTTCTTTAGACCATAAGTTTTACTCTGAGGATGAGTAGGAATTTAGAAACAAAAATGTGACAACCTCTGACTGACAGTCTGACTAACACAGAAAGACAGGCAGGCAGAGACAGATAAAGGTACAGACAGGAGACAAAACTGTCAAACACTTCATGACTATGCACAATGCAATACAAACTATTTATGTATTATGTGCATTCCCTTGCACAAGTCCAGACATGTTTTTTCTCACCTGAATGTGGAACAGGTCCTCACAAATGTTTCTGAGGAGTTCATTTGAGGGCACCACTTCCGCCAGAGGAATATCAAACTGAGATACTGCCTAGGTATCAACCAGAAGACGATTCTCAAGAACAACACAGTTTACAATGTATGCTATTGTTCACACAATACAAATGTACATACTTGACTCTAATGCAGATGATTTCAATAAATTATAATTCATTAAATCACATTGTATGGTTATTTACATGTATGAATGACCTGTCCAGAAAATAACAAACATCCAATCTTAAGGTTTGGGCCCGGTTGTTAAAAGTATGGATAAAGTGATTCCATTGTGCATCCCTACTGCACACGATTTTCACGTCCTTATTGTGCCCAAATGAGCGTGTGCATGTACACAACGAAAGAAATTTCCCTCAAGATAAGCTAGGTAATAAAATAAATGCTCATTTTCCTTTTAATGAGCATGGTAACCTATATTTTTTATTGCATAATAATAATGTGCATATTATCCTCTTTAATTTAAAAATAATTACAAAATTCTAATTTATCAAAAGGAAAAAAAGATATAGGTGAAAGAGAACACAAAACTGTTGCTCTGGGATGCAAATTTTGACTGCAAAAACAACTATGCTAATGCTTTATGTCCATCTTGTTCTAAATGGTGTGATCTTTCTATAAATTTTATATTATATTATTCTCTATGCTGGACACTTTCTACATGTCAAGTTTTTTCCCAAGTATTACTTTAATAAACCATGCCCAATTCAAGCTACCACAAAATGCAACTTGGACCGACAAATAACTTGCATGATTAGCACAAGTACAAGCGTAAATGGAGTAAAATTGGCCCATCACATTTCTTAAGCCAGCATGGTGACCTATCATTTTTATTGTTTTTATTCCGAAACAGTGCTGGGTAGAGAACATTCAGGGAAAGTTCAAACAAAAAAATCAATGGTAACTTTTACTTCTGAGGAATCACCTTAAATAAGTGCCAAGATAACTTATTACCTAGTGGATACGTGTAGACAAAATAAGCTTTGATATATCTATCCATTGAAAAATGATGATATATATACAGTACAGTTATTTAATATGATTTCATCATAACTATGATATTCATCCCTATAAATAATGAACTGTCCCTTATGAACAATTAAAAACCTTCCCAGCCTGCTTACCAGACTAATAAAAGCAGCAAGGTGCCTGTGAAGAGGAAGATGAAATGTAACTTCTCCTCGCTGGGGCTGAAACAAAGTAAATGCAAACATGTAAACCTTGAAGAAAAATAACATTTAAAACACTTCATATCCTGCCCTCATAAAAAAGAACCTCTATAAACTCCAAATCAGTCTGGAAAATATGGATGAAAAGCCTTTCCATGGGATGTCCCACTACCAATTCTATTTTTTTTTTTTTGTACTGGCATTTGTATTATTTAAAAATATTATATTAAAATTAATGTATATGTTGCAGGTCAATTTGTTCCTTAGGTCAATTTGTTTCCAACCTAGGTCAATTTGTTCCAACCTAGGTCAATTTGTTTCAACCTA
>CM042752.1:24697834-24721081 GCA_022496165.2 Catalaphyllia jardinei | reverse complement strand
CTTTACAACTGACAATGCCAGTGAACTTCTAATATTCGTATGTGCTTTGCATATTTTACTGTATTAAATCTACATGTAGGGGTAAAAAAATTGGCTGTTTTGTGTGGTATATTTTTTCTCGAATATTTGAAATAGGTCAGATATATACTTGTGGCATATTTTATTCTTAGCCTTGTGCATGAGAATAGCTAAGTCTTGTTAGCCTTCTGTTTTGTAGAGTGCATAGATCTGCTAGATCCAGTAATCTGTGATAGCTGGACATTTTGTCACTAGCACAACAGAAAGGCCACAAACCCAAACTTTCGCTCACGGTTCTATTAAGCAATTAGATTACGATATGAAGCGCCACATGGGACAATACTGTTATTCAATTTATATTATTTTTATTAAGTATATTGGGCTACGACAAATATATTAATGGCTATGACCAATATTACATGTATTTTTGACTGCTATGACAAATATACGAAAGGCTATGAGAAATATATTAATGACTATATGACAAAATATATGAAAGGCTATTACAAATATATTACCAGCTATGACAAATATACTACCGACTTCCTTGAAAAATATTTACGGCTATGACGAATATATTTACGGCTACGCCAAAAATATATTTACGGCTATTGTGCCCACTGTATCAATGGTCAGTGAAGTTAACTAGACAAAATGGCAGCGGGGTGGACGACTTAGAGGCCTTTTTTCTTCACTCGATTCCTTCACTTTTTCGTCAAGCTGAGCGAAATCTGCACTGCCACCGTGATAAACTCAGTGTTTTAGGATATTTTGAATGCAGGTTAGATGATCACGCCTACATCATTAGATCCGTTATTCCGTCTACAATGCGAACAACAGAGCCAAGACTTAATTCATCTGTTGGATTTGGTCCATGAAGAAGTCAACAGTTTAAATGATGAATCCCAAAATTTGTGTAATACACAAAGAAACTTTGCTTCGGTAATGGGATTTTGGTGTCCAGTGGAACAGTCTAAATTGAATAACAATTTTGTCCCATATGGCGCTTCATATTATGAGCTTGATATTTCTATCACATGATAGTTGATGAGGTTGCAGCCTGAGTCAGCTATCACACATAGAAATTGAAAGTGAATAATCTAATTGTTTTAGTTTAAATGCACTAGATGTTCAAAACATTAAATAAATCCTCCTTAAAGATACCTCAAAAAAGAAGTGGCCTTTATTTTGTTAGCAGACACACACTGCTACACTACTCACTGTCTATCACTGATTAGTATAAATCTACTAACTAAACATTCTATTACGAATGCTGTCCGCAAATGAAGCCCATTTCTTGGCATTTTCAAAGTGCCTGTGAACAGGATTTAGATGAAGTTTTGAACGACTAGTAGATTTATACTAAAACAATTAGATTATTTGCTCTTGATTTCTATGCATGATAGTTGACTCGGGCTGTGCCCTCATCAACTATTACGCGATAGAAATCTCGAGCTCTTAATCTAATTGTTAAATAGATAATGAGTAATGTAGCCCAGAGAACAGCATTTGTAATAGAATGCTAGTATATTTACACTAAAATTCAAAAGGAACACTGCACATGTTTCCTTTTTCTTAAATAATCAGCATCATGACTACATTGCCCTACAATGTTGAGAGTACTTACTCTTTCAGAATATCATTTGTGAAAATTGCAGTTTAGTACCTTCCCCCTAAACTGCAGTAGCTGTATGTATTCATGCCAAGTTCTAAGTAGAAATTACCTTATTATTATATTCAAATTATAACTTAAAAAGACTGTCTGATGAGATCATAATTTTCAAATTAAACCACAATAAATGTAAAGGCAGTTTCTTAAAACGAAATTTTTCAAAAACGAAACGAAAACCTAAACATGGCAGTAGTGAGAGAAAAAAAGTAGACTGTTCCATAGATTCAGAAAATGCTTGATCCAATTACGCAAAACGTTCAACCTCTTAAACTAATCAGCTAAACAAACACTAAGCTTAAAATATATTGTCCTGTCTTGGTAATCAAAACAAATCTTCGGACCACGTCTTAAGCATTTAGCTTGCACGTTTAGGAGAGATTGTAACACAGATTTAACTAGTCATCTTGGTTAAACCAGTCAACAAAAGTACGTAAATATTTTGTTCTCACCCTTCTGGTTTCATAACGTCTTCATCGCCACAATCACAAGCGCCCCCAGCTTGACTTCTGAACATGTTAAAATCATGACCTTCGTGATTTCCTGCATGAAAGCAGTCCGCACACAACGACATACAAGGAGAAATACCGCAGTCTCTACAGCGATACGCCACAAAGTTCTTATTCCACACTAGACCGCAGATTGTTGGAGAGTCAAATGACCTCAGCACATTTTTAAATTCCTCTGGAGGTCTTCCACCAGCTATGAGTCGTAAACACCAATCTTGTCTTTCAGCGTCGAACGGATGCTGCAGACTAAGCACACCATCTAGAAAGCTTTGTATCTCCTTTCGTCCCTTCTCTGTATGACAGTGAGCCTTAAAATTCGCGGCGGTGCTTTGCTTTGCTCGAACAGAGCAATTTTCAGAGAAATGTTTATCCGCCATATTTCTTGGGTGTCATTTTGTTGCTTGGCGCTGACTGCTCATGCGTACGATAGACGTTGATCGAGCGGGAGCTGGATCGAGACATGTCGCGCGTGCGCTCTTCGTTTCCTGTTGTTCCAAGATGGCGACCAGTGCAGTGAGTACCACCGACCGGTTTTACTTCACTAAAGAACAGTTGCAAAATACGCCGTCAAGAAAGAACGGGATTGATCCAGAGAAAGAGCAAAGTTACAGGCAACAAGCAGCAACGCTAATTCAAGACATGGGGCAACGTCTTTCTGTGTATCCTTTCGTTAAACGGTGTCAGTTTTGTTCTCATTTACATCTGTACGTTGCACCACACTTACTCACCTTTCCCTACGTCAAAAGCTTTAATTCCTTGACCAAATGTTATAGGAGCCAGCTGACAATTAACACAGCCATTGTTTACATGCACAGATTCTACATGTTTCACTCTTTCAACAAATTCCATCGAAACGTAAGTTAAACCGGCGAACGCGTTCCTCCAATTAATTTGCGAATAACACGCCTGTAATGAATTTGGAGTTTCATGGTCATTCATTGCTTTCCTCGCATTAAACAGGATATTTTTGTTTTCAACTATCACTTTACGATTTTCGAGTAGACAAGTGATTAGTACTTTCCTCTTATGTATTTTTAAATGTGATTCATGTTAGTTTATTGTTAATGACTGACTGACTAAGTTTCACTCACTGATTTCGTCATTTCTTCTTCAATGTTATTAAGTATATCTTAAGTAAGGCCATCTGTTTTGAAGGGCCTCTAAGCATTTGATAGATTTAAATTAATTTTTGAAGATGAAATATCCCAAATTGTACTTAACTGCTTTTATACAAGTATTTGTTAGTCATTAAATCCCGGCGATATCAATCAATGAAAATCAATCATTGATTGCAATCAATATAATCAATATTAACATTCAATCTTTGTTCACTGTCTAAAATCTGCACGCGTCATTGGTTAAAATTGATCACGTGAGTTCTCATTACCTAACGACATCAAAGTGACAGAGTGCGTTATTACAATAACGCATAAAAACTGTGCAGTGTTTGGGTCGGGCAGGAAGCCATTGCAAGTCTATCGCCAGCAGTGAACTCAGATTGAATATTAAAAGGGTTAGAGACTGTTAGTTCGTGTTTTGTTTTCAAATACACGCACACGCGTACTGTACAATGAACGAGAAATTTTCAGTACTGCACGAAGCAAAGCTGAGTGCAGTATTGAAAATACTGGTTTCCATCACTGTTTACTACAAATAAAAAACATCTCTCTCTTTTTTGAGATTAACTAATCAACAAGTGCTTGTTGAAAGTAGCTGTGTGCTACCTTGACCTGGGGACTAACCTGTGATCAGGTGTCCCTATTTTTTTCGTGGCGGGAACGTATGCCTGATACAATTACTTGACTATTTGTCTGTTGCTAGTCCAGAATCTGGACTTTTCTCTGATTGGTCAAGAAACAAAAGGTACTTTAAACTAAGCCAGGATTGGTTTCCTGTGTGGCAGTGTGACTTCCGGTCAAAGAAATCCTGTGATCTGATCTGCTTCTAAAACTTTTTCATTACGAACGAAAGATGAAAATAAACCATATTTTTCTTGGCCATACTTTACAAATTCACGGCGTTCATGTCTTGTGTAACCCACAAAGCTTCTTCCGGTAATTCTGCTTGGTTCATTCTTATCTGGAGATAGCATTGCCTACATTCTCGTTGAGAAATATTTTAATTAGGGGGCAGCAGAGAAATAGTCAAGTAATTGTGTCAGGCTTTCCTTCCCGCCGCGAAAAAAATAGGGATGCCTAATCGCAGGTTACCTGAGGACTGAAGAAAGAAGAAATTATCATTTAATTAATGTTATGTTCTTGTTTAGAGACAATCAAACGTTTTAGTAATTAGTAAGCTTGTAAACAGTTGTGGAAATGCTACAAATTTCAAACATTTGAATTGTAAAAGCATAAGGCATAGCAAATTAAGTTTAGTGAAGGGTTTGTTAATTCATATCGTGCGTTTTATTGAAAATAAATAACAAATTTCATAATCAATAAAAATCAATATTAGTCAATAACAATCAGTGATAATCAATAAAAATTGATACTCACTCAACTTTGATTTTTAATGATTTCCAATACCAATTAATTGTTATTGATTTTTAGTGACTATTATTGATTTTATTGATTATCATTGATTGATATCATCAGGATTAAATGAACACAAGGGAATGTAACAATGTTGTGGTCCCCTTACATGTATGAAGATTATCAATGGAACAAAGGGTACTTACTTTCAGGGTCCAAGAGAATGGAATGGGCTAGCTGGCAATATTAAGAACACTAATGACAGTGATAGTTTTATTTGGACTGTTTTTAATAATATGTTTCACACCAAAAAGTTTGGATATATTTTGAGTAATTTCGAATGTATTTTGACTTTAATTAAAGTATTTTTTCTTAATAATTGCCAGTATTCTGTAATAGTTAATGACTGAAAAGCCCTGTTGAAGGGAGTCTCAATAAAGTATGTATGTTTGTATATGTCTGAAAAACTTCTTCATAGTGTGAATCAGCTCTGATGATTTGATGAAAACAGCTACCATTACTGCTAATATTATTTTCTTGTTCCCTTGTAATCATTTAAAGGGAGGGAAAAGTTTATCACCTTCTGAGCTACTTGGACCTGATCATTTTCTGTTAGAACTTTATTGTTTCTAACTCCTATTTTCAGGAGAACTTAGAACTTATAGAGGGGCCAATTTTAGCACAATGTGCTGGTAGTGTGTATGATTTGGTAAAAAGAAAATTAAAAAGAACTGAATTTTGAAAATTTTCTTAACTTGCCTTTTGAAGTGTTATTGTTAATCAATTGAAGCCATAATTTGTTGATGTCTAAAATATTACATTTGCATGTAGGCCTTGGCACCTTGTTGTCTGTTCCTGGCTGCTAAAATTGAAGAACAACCACGCAAACTGGAACATGTTATCAAGGTGGCACATGCTTGTCTTCACAGAGATGGTCCTCCACTGGACCTCAAGAGTGAAGTATGTTTCATTTCATCCACTTTCCACCTTTACATTCTTAAAAGTTAGGCCAGTTGGCAATTTTTCTCATGTTCTTGCCTAGGCTGCTGTGAGGCACACCTTTCAAACCATTTTGTGGGGTAGTATTCCTTGGACTAGTATGCTACTCTAGTAGAACTTTTTTTAGCTCCTCTGAACTGTTTAGAGTGTTTCTGTACCTTGATAGAACACAGAGGAAGAGTTTTCTAATTCTTCTTTAAAACACTGCCATTCTTACATCAACAACGTGTGTTACTTTGTGTGTTTCTTTCAAGCTTTAGTATAAATTTACTGGCATTCAATCACAAATGCCATTCTCTGATTGGCTATGCTACTCACTACCTGTTCTGTTGTAGATAGTGAGTAGTGTAGCAACGTGCGCTGGGGGTTACTTTGTGTTTTCAAAGTGTCTTTGAGCAAGACTTAGTTTAAAGTTTTGACTGACTTGTAGATTTATTCTAAAACAATCAGATTATTCGCGCTCCATTTCTTTGCATGATAGCTGTCTCAGGCTGCAGCCTCCTCAACTATTGCATGATAGAAATCTTGAGCTGATGATCTAATTGTTAAATAGAAGCAGGGATGTTAGTAACAGCTGTAACCTGAGAAGTATGATTTTTAACACCTGCTTTCTCACACTAAAGGGTACTTTCTAGAGGAAATGTAAGCCCATGCATGTGGAACTTGCTTTTCGGTTGGAAGGCTTGTTTATTGCAGTGAACTGCAAATTACAATAAGCAAACTTGTAAGCTTGAAAGTGGATTGTTGTCTCAGTTGTTTTAGTATTTTCCTGTCCCAAAAATTCCAGGATTCCATGATTTGACTCAACTCCATTTTGTATTTCAAGGAATATCTACAGCAAGCTCAGGATTTGGTTGAAAATGAAAGCATTCTTTTGCAAACTCTAGGTAAGGGATACATTTATGTTCAAGCTCCTGTTTTCATTTTGCAATAATTGTTATATCCCCTTAGTCACTGCTGGGCAAATGTTGGTTAGGAGCCAATTTTTTTGTTGCTAGATCTACGTCTTGTAATAACATTTACTTTTGTCATGTGATGTGGGTCCCTGTATTTGCATGTAGTAGTAGAGGTATTATCAGACAGTCTAGTCCATAATTTTAGTATGTGTTGTGTTCTTGTGAATGCAGTCGTCATTCCAGTATGTTGACAACTTGTGCCAGTATCATTATAGAAAGAGTGAACAGCCATTTGTTTCTGTATGAAATCAGTTTCCTGGCATGGTAGTGCACACAACAAGGCAAGTTGGCACCACACAAATTGTATTGGAGGAACTCGCGCAGGTCTAAGTTTTTCTTGTGGTAATTAAAAACAGTTTTTTTTTTCTATTCCAGGATTTGAGATTACTGTTCATCATCCTCACACATATGTGGTCAAGTGTATCCAGCTGGTCAGAGGTGAGTGTTATGCTTAATTTTCAAGATTGACGTCATATTTAGCGGGTAATCTCTCCTGATTCCTAAGTGAGAAAGAAGGCTGTAGCCAAAATGTTATATCATGCACTTGTGTTTGTACTGTGCACTTTGTTTTTGAAACCTATGAACCACAAGGTCTTCACATCTTGGACATGCCCTCAGAATCTTGGCAGTATTATATCACTCTTTCATTTACAAGTGGAAGATTGGTTACTTGTATAGTCGATGCTGAACTTTAACAGATGCTTGGGCTTTGTAGATGCAGTATCTCTTTGAACCTACATGTAGTGTTTTTGGGTCTGATATTTTTACTTGTGAGAATACAGTGGTGACATCACTTGGTAGGTCCAAATGAAAAACATTGCCAAAAGAGCCTGAAATATTTTAATTCAAAATTATGTAGCACAATGACTTGGATTGATTTCATAAAGATAATTTACTAGATATTTAACATTTTTATAAGGAGTTAGACCTGAATTCATGTATAGATCCAATGTAGCGAGGGTTTAGTTCAAAACCATTCAGACATTGTTGACTTTTTCCCCTGCAAACCACTTATTTTCATTCCTCTTCATATACATTAGTTGCAGTTGCCTGACATTCTTTCTTTTGCATGTAGCTTCAGTAAACCTCCTCTAAACAAGTACAATATATTACATACATGACTGTGGCACTGTGCGAGTGCTGACAAGAACTGAACTGAACTGAAATGTCTGTATATACAGATTGCAAGTGCTTAGGGAAAACTCTACAAAACCTTTACTCCTTTTCTTCCCTTAAAGTATCCCACGACCATCCCTATCTTTGTGGTCTTCAGAATCTATGGTAATAACAAGTGGTACTGTTGAAACTGGATGTTTTTGCACTTAACTCTCATTGATCATGATACTGTTCATACAGAGTTCTATAATAATATTACTTGTGGTAAATGAAATGATTTTGCTAATTTGACATTTCACACTACCCACTCCAGCAAGCAAGGACCTTGGCCAGACCTCGTACTTCATGGCCACCAACAGGTAGAACCTTCCTACCTTGTGTTTGTTTCACATGTGCTACTGACCGTTGGTCAACATGGGAGACAGTGGGTGTGCCGGCGTTGCTGATTGTGATTTTTGTAGTGCGAGAAAATGCCCATACCTCCCCCATGGAGGGGATCTTTTTCTAAGACCCCCACCCCCTGGAAATTTCAATTAGGCTTCCTACATCCCCCCCCCCCTCCGCCCAACGCCATGGGAAATTTTCTGTGGGGGAAGTATGGATGTTTTCTTGAACTGACGTTGTGTGTTTTACTAGAACTATAATGTTTAAAACTTAATTTTTTCAAGGGGATTTAGCAAGAGCACAAAATGAGCTCAACAATCGTTGACAAGTCACTCTGCATTAAAAATATACCTCATGCCAGAAATAGGCTTTCTATCAAAAGAATTTTAATCTTAATAAAGCTGACTTTTTGCACCAAAGGTTTTTTGCAAAGGGGGAGAGCTTGCTTGTGAGGGCTTAATTTTTGGATGGGCTTGTTTTTGGAAATTTTCAACTTATCAACAATGATCTATGTTGAGCAATTAGCTTTGGGGTAAAATTTCTGTTTTTTTTTTAAAAGAAACAACAAAACCTTGATGAAGCAGCTTATACAGTGTATGTACACTTTGTTAAAGTAAGTAAGTAAGGGTATATTTTGTATTTGTATTAACATCTGTTTGCTGTTTATTTTACAGCCTCCATTTGACCACCTTGTGTCTCCAATACAAACCACCAGTAGTCGCTTGTGCATGTATCCACCTTGCATCCAAATGGTCCAACTGGGAGGTAACAGTGCCATTCATGAAAATACATAAGATATGCTCTACATGTAGCCCTCAAATTTTACCATTTTCCAGCTCCTTTTATTTTTTAAGGGGAAGGCGTGTCAGTGTTCTTGTCTCCCAGGATGGAATTTGTCTCCAACATGATGGACCTCATGGCAGACTTTTCTTTACCTGTTATTTTTCAATGTCTACATAGTATGATACACCACAGTTAAAGCCACATGATTTAGTTCTAACCAGTTTTAATTCCTCAAGTATCACATTTTATTGATCTCCTAGATTCCTCAGTCAAATGATGGCAAAGATTGGTGGGAATACATTGATTCTAGTGTCAGCAAATCAATGTTAGATGGTATGGATTATATTCTTACTTATTATTCAACAAATTGTAACACTATCCAAATATGGTCATGATGCACTCGATATCTGTCATCCGTAGGTAACAGATATCCGGCGATATACGTAGCTTCGTATGTTGGAAGAAAAATTGAAGTGAGAAAATGTTGACAGAGAGATTTAAAAATGTTACGCTGTTTTGTTATCATTTTGTTGAATAATAAAACATTTTATCCTGCTCAATCTCGTGGAATATCGTCTGATTTTAGCCGACTCAGCCTACAGCCTTGTCGGCTAAGTATCAGACGATATTCCGCGCGATTTCGCAGGATAATAACTGCCGGTTAAAGGGACGCTTCGTTGATTTCATTGTTCAGCGAAACAAAAGACTTCTTTTGTTTCTTGTGCAACAAAAGATCTCCAAGAGATACCGCCGCAGAATGGATGATTTTTTGCATACGTTATTTCTCGAAAACGAAGAGCAAACCAGCGAAAAAAATACAGGGTGATGTTTTTCTATTTAATTGAAGACCACATGCAAAAATTCAGGCACTTTTGACGAAAAAAAAAACACACAAAATCGTCACTTAGCATGGTTTTGCACTCACCCCTTCAATTGTTAATTATACACCTTATTCCAAAATGGCCGCCATTTTAGTATTCTTTTGTTTACATGCAAATCAGCCCTTGTTGCCTCATTCAATGGAGAATATTCTTTTGAATTTCAAGTTTAAAAACTAGGCAACAAGGGCTAATTTGCAAGAAAACAAAAGAATACTAAAATGGCAGCCATTTTGGAATAAGTTGTATTATCAGATTGAGTTTTAATTAGTTTTTCTTATAACAGCGTAGAATCAATGAAGGAGTGTACATGTTTTACCGGTGTAGGCACATGATATATTTTTGCACCTTTTTTAAAATATCCCTGACTGTGAAAATTATCTTATGCCTTTGTCTGTGGCATCTGCATCGTATCTTGGGTACAGATCCAGATTGGTTTCTACCGTTTTACATAAATAATTTGTTGAGATTTTAAGAACTCTCCAGGAAAGGGGACTTCGGGGAGTTCAATTCCAAAACATTTCCTAGGGTAGTGTGGCCCCTAACCCTTCTAGAAGCTTGCATCTTTGGGGCTGGTTGTTTTGGATATCAGTCACAATTTATCCTAGATCCATGCCTGTGTCTGTTTCTTATTTCAGTGCTTTGAATGTTAAAATAGTGAACTGTTTGATTGATATGCTTTAGACATAGCACAAGACTTTCTGAAAGTCATGGAGAAGTGCCCCAACAGACTGAAGAGAAAGATCAGCTCTGTCGCCAACCTAAAGGCAAGGCATATATGGCTTGATAATAAAGTAGTTTTTAGCAACAAATGTAGCATGTACCTCTCTCCTGTTCCACACATCAGCTCTCTGGGCTCTTACTTCGGGTAGAAGACACAGTACACTAAACAAAAGAACGCCGCTAAACAAACCTATTTCCATTCTTTTCCTCGTTCATTTGTCCTTTTGTCTTCTATTGTTGTACGCCAGCTGTGTCTTCTACACGAAGTAAGAGCCACTCTCTGGTGAAATAACTCATTATGCAGTTTTGTGAAATGTAACCAGGCCTCTGCACGGAAGCGAGGCTTAGGTTGAGCCTGGGATGACTGAGATCAGAGGCTAGTTAGCATGATAACACAATATACTTAATAAATATACTTAACAAAGCTAACAAGGTTTGTATCATGACAAAGTCAACTCTAGCCTTGCTTCTGTTGAAAGGCCTGAGAACTAAGCAGGGAACTGCAAAATGGGTTATTGTACTTTGGTTTAGAAATTGTTGTACAATACCGGTGGAAAGATCTTAGTTTGTGGCAAAAGCTACTGTACACTGTACTCTAAAAACCAATTTCGTGGTTTCAATGAGTTCTGTTGTTCAATGGCAGAGCAACTTACATGTAAGTTCGGTGGGTGTTGAGAAAACTAAGTTTTGTTTTTGATGAGGTCACCTCACTCACGAATTATTAATAAAAAGGTTTATATTTGACAGCAAAGCGCTTGTTTGTGGGTTATGAAACGCCTATGCTATCTTTTGCTAACTCTGCAGGGCGTGTCACACAGCAAGGTCAAAGGAGAATCAAGTAAAACAAGTAATGGGGCGGCAAGCACCAGTTTGGGTGCTTCGCTTCATAATAGCTTGGAGGGAGCACATAATGGGTATGCTTCATACGACGGATCATATTTCACAAATGACTTGGACGGTAAGGTAGCGCACAAGCCAAAAACTGAGAAGGATAGGGAAAAGGATAAAGAGAAACGAAAGGAATCGTCTTTGGGTAAACTCAAACCCTTGTCAGTTTCCTCTACAGTAACTGCATCAAGCGGGGCAAGCTCCTCGGCTGCTACAACAGCCCTGCCTCCCCTGCCGCCGCTGCCTCCTCTCACGTCAAAATACGCAACTGTTACCACGACAACAGCAAGTCAATTAGCACCAGGGAGTGACGCAAAGATTGCTACATCTACCGCGCATTCTACGTCTGGGGCGTCACTGGTTACAAAGGAGTCTTTGTCGTCACGCGGTAAACATAGACATCATCATCAAGAAGATGGACAACCTGCGAAGAAGCACAAGTCTTCGCACAGTCACTCGCAACGCCCGCACTCGTCGTCCTCGCATCGCAAGTCTAGCGCGTCGTCCCAATCGTCTGATTCTTCCCCGACTAAACCCCTCAAGCATTCTCACTCATCGTCTCAGCACAAAAGCTCCGGTCATGCTGTGAAGCCGTCGCACCCGCCTCATCATTCTCATCCTGGTCATTCGTCTTCTCAGGCTTCTTCTCATTCTTTACCCTTGCACTCTTCAAAGAAACCTTATCCATCATCTCACCACGCGTCTTCAAGTCACAAGCCTCCGTCTCAGCACGGGCATGGTCATAAGTCCTCCTCTGGTACACCGCAACCCTCTAAAAAACATTCTTCGAATTCAGTAAAACCACCAGCAGTGGGCGTCCCATCGCAACCACCAGCTAAACCTATGACGCCTCCACCGCCCCCTCCCCCTCCTCCATCCATGGACTTTAACATGCTCTCCTCGTTAAACACGCCAACTACACTTGGTGGTTTTCCAGGCGCTGAAATTCAACCTCCTCTTCCCGGTGGCCAATTTACGGCCCAGTTTTTGCAGTCGCCTGCCTTTCCGTCTGGTTTGATGCCGGGAATGATGCCAACAATGATGCAAGCAATGGTCCCTCCTCCACCACCCCCAGAGCCTGAACCATCATCACCCCCACCACCACCCCCTCCGCCCTTACCGTGACACCACGGGGAGGCTGGGGCAGTTTACCATATGGACATGTTGCGCTGAAAAATGATTTCGTTTTTCACATTGGCAAAGGGTGGTGTATCCTTCATCTAGACACGTAGCGAATGGCACATCTTCCATTTTTTTTTTCTTTTGGGTTCATTATTTACCTCATTTCTTAAGTGTTTTCAACGTTGGTAGACCTGCTATATTGAACTCAGGCAAAGTTTTTGCAACAGATAAAAATGGCATAATATCGCTATCTATTCTTGCGACATCTCTGGGGCTTTGAAACTTCCTGAGGTTTCGGAAAGGAAGTAAATTCTGCCTCATTGTTAATCATTTCAAGTGATGTCACACTGCTTTGACTCGATCGCTATTTTAACTAGTCTTTTGACAAGTCGTGGAATCAGAAACTGTTAAGGCTAGAAAAAAGAGTAGTTGAAACAAAGTGGATGAGATGAAAACAAGTTAACAAGCTGACAGAGATTACAACTCTTGTAAATGCTATTTGGGAAAGAGGCCATAAAAGAAGTCTCGTAACATTTTCCAGTTACACTAAACTGATGCATTTTTTTAGCATGTTTCTTGTCTCCTGCTGATTCAAGGTACTTATTTAAAAGAGTTGTTATTCCTCTAAAATAGGTCACTTTCTGATTGAAGTCGCAATTCTGTTGATAAGATTTCGTTTATACGTGTGCTGTTTATCCGAGGCCCATTACCCAAAGGGAATTATAACTAAAAGTAAATTTTCTCTGAGGAGGGACTTGTGTATTTGTGCAAAATTATGTTTTTGTGTTTTTTTTTTTATAAACGTGTTTCTCGATAGGGTGTAAAATATTTCATTGAAGGAACTGTTACGCCATTACATCAGCTGTGAAAAGAATGAAGTTTACTAAACAAAACCCCAAAAAAGATTAAAAATTTATAACATTTTGAAAAGAGTCCATTGCTATACGCGCGAGAAAGCGAAGCAGTTTTGGATTATTTAAATGTTGAATTGGATAACACAGCAGAAATGAACAGAAATTTAATTTAAACTGTTTACTATCAATATATAATGATTGCAAAATGCAAATTATTTAGTTACATCATTGCACATCTTTAAAACAACTGAGTGCACAGAGAAAATAATTAGCTCTCGCGGGAGGTTTTTCAGTGCTTGGATTTAAAGGGACACAGTCAGCTTTGGGACCACGCTGAACTGGACACAAGAACTTAAAATCAAAGTTCATCTGGAAATCCGCGTTAATTTTCAATCGTTTACTTAAAAACCTGTTTTTAAGTGTCCTTTTGCTCATCCTGTGATATTACTTTTATCATATCTGGTTAAAACCCGTATTTATCGCGTTTCTGTTATATGCGAATTAGCTATGAAATGTTATCTAATGCGCATGTTCGCCAGCTGACTGTGTCCCTTTCATAGCTTTTGTTTGTTGGCCCTGAAAATTGTCAAAATGGACAAACGTCTGTGTCCAGACAGAGTAAGATACGTTGTTAGTATTTCGAGCAAAGGTAATTCGTGACGCTTGATTTGAGGGACAACGCGTCGAGTCACGTTACATAGTATTGATTTTGATTATTGCCGATATCACAAGATGTCAGATGAGAACTTATCGTATGTGATAAACTGTTAATTTATTTTGAAAATAGACATTGTGTAAAGACATTAAGTGAGGGTGATTGTAGGTAACTGGTATTATAAAATGTTCATTGTTTTGATAAGTTGTTATTACAGAGGGAAACTGGAGTGTTATCGAAAGCTAGGCGAAAATATGTTACTTTTCTCATTTCTCTTGATGTCATTGCATCACCAAGCATGCAGATTGCGAGAATGACAAGAGTAAGGGAGGGAAATATTCCTACAGGAGCAACGTCTCGGATGGCCTTTCCTGAAAATGAATTTTAAAGCTTGAAAACATTTGAAGTTTTTCGTGTGCAATCCGTCTCAATCTTTTTAAATCTTAGCCATCCTTGTCTCTGTTTGGTTTTTTATTCTCAAGTGTTTCCCTACCTTATAAAGGTGTTATTTTGCGGGTTTCCTTTTTGAAGGTAACTGTTTGTGTCGCAAACATGATTCAACGTATTGAGACGTAGCTCCTTTGCCGGCTCCATAATCTGTACGTTGTACTGAAGTAAGCTGAGAACGAACTGCCCATTTGTAGTAACTGTTGCCCTTTCTAGTGATTGGTTTTAAATCCGGTTTTCTTCTCGTTCATTGGCTCTATCCACCTCATTCCCAGTGTCTTCTCCCTTTGTTCAGACAGAGTAAACACTGGGACCGAGGTACAACTGCCTAACTCCTCTGTTCGCAAGATTTGCAAAAAACGAAGCACTGCTATATTTTACTCTGCCCAGAGCACTTGTACAGGTCTCGAGCTCTGGAAGCTTACCTGATTCACTAAAAATTGCACTCGATACGGAATAATTTCCGGAAACTTTGCTGGTCAAAGAATGAGTTATTTGTCTGTTTATACTCGAGCTTTCCCTCCAGAATTTCTGCTGGTAATTTAATGTATGAATGTGAATTATAAAGCACCACACACATTGAGGTACTTAGCGTAGAGTTCACATTAGTAGAGTTGACTTGTACTGTATACACTGACTTATCGAAAATAATAACGTCCAGTAGTTTATTCAGTAATTAGTAATGGTAATAGGACTGAGTGCAGTCCAATTCGGTCTGTAATCATACGAGTGATAACAAAATCGGATGACCGCGAAGCGGGAGTCTGATTTGTTCATCACGAATATGATTACAGACCGAATAGGACGATACGAAGTCTTATTACCAATTAATCATAAAAATTGCAATTTTCGAGAAAAGAATAGCCAAGTTATGGAAGAAGGGAAAAATTCGCATTAAAGTACCAACAAAGGAGATGAAAAACCTCCTACAGGTAATTAGGCCCCCAAAACACAAAAGCAAGCGCAGGCACGCACGCACGTCATTACAACTTTGCATGTGATTGGTTGATTTAAACCACAACTTAAAATGTAATTGGCCTATTGAACTGTCCGATAACAAACTGTCGATAACAACTTTGAAAGCGAATTAGTGGAAAAATAGGAGTTTTTTAAACCAATCACAATCGCGGAAATTGTAATTTTTATGATTAATCTAGTTAATTCAAACGAGAAAAGTTTCTTCCATTTATAGGAAGGACATTTCTGATCTGTTGAGCCAATTGTTAGTTGGTTCTGCTGACGATAATTTCAAGGTTACTAGTGAAATACTTTGATGTATTAAACGTTACGGAATAGGAAATAGAATTCTATTTGCATATATGGCTTGTTTCGATTTGCTTCCAAGATTACGTGGTTATACGAATTTGAGAATTAAATTGCCCAAACAACAAAAAAATGGCGAGATAGGAAAAATTCCGCCACTGAACAACCCCCAATTAGTTTCCGAACCGCGCTAGCACCAGAAAAAAAAAAGACATGCGTTGCGCGGATGATTTAAGTTGAAGACAGTCTGCGTACCAAGCGTTTTTCTCGTAGCGGTTCTGGCCGCGCGAAAATTGGAGAGAGCGAAAAAGTCGACGAAGTAGGGGGTAGTGGTGCGAGCGTATTTTCGCTTCAATTTTGTCTGATCTCGCTCCAATTTGCTCTCGGCCAGAGTGCGGAAATAGCTCTTCGCAGGGGAACGGCGAGGTGGCTGAATTTCCCTTTGAAGCAGTTATGGCTGCCCTTGTGACCAACATCCACCTCACAGGATTAGCTACTTGTTGACTCTGCTGGAGTTTCCGAAACTGAACTAAAAATAACTTGAGTGATTACCTTTAAAATAAGGCCTATATTAGGGATTCCAAACTCGGAGACCCAGGGGCTTGCTAGCCGAGACGATGCGATATTTTCGGGCGAACGATATTTTCGGGCAAAAGTTTACTTCAAGAGCTGAAGAACTTTCGCCCGAAAATATCGCATCGTCCCGGCTAGTAACCCCTGGG
Source organism: Catalaphyllia jardinei (assembly GCA_022496165.2). Classification (NCBI taxonomy): domain Eukaryota; kingdom Metazoa; phylum Cnidaria; class Anthozoa; order Scleractinia; family Caryophylliidae; genus Catalaphyllia; species Catalaphyllia jardinei. Next base: position 24,704,624 of record CM042752.1, on the reverse strand, counting down.
TCCCCGAGGATGGGGGAATTCACACACTTACTCCGGAAAGTAATTCACGCGTCGACCCTATGGCCCCCTTCCGCAGAATGATTTTTTTATGTTAGCGGTCAATACTGAACAAGAGCAGTGAGTACTGTTACGTAGGTTATTTCTTAGGTTTGCTTGCGGTTAGCTTTCATTAGTGATTAGTGTGTTTGGCTAACTCTATTTTAATTCATAGTACTGTTCATTACATGTAGTTTAAAATTTGGTGGATCAGATAGCCAGCAGCATTGTGGTACAGTGTTTAGGTAGGCCATGTAGGCTTGGGTGTGTTGCCCAGACCATAGTATAGTTTCTTAGATTTTTTCGTCAAAAGAAGTTCTGACTTAATGAATTTTAGTTGAAGAGGAAGGGAGTCACAGAGTCTGCGTGGGAATTCGCCACCCCTCTTACTCTTCATGTTCTCTTGCGATCTTGTTCCCAGAGTCTTCGTTCCCCTTGACCAGCGGTCGGAAAACTAGAGCTCTGGGAGCCATTCTCGTCCCCAGAGCCTACGATCCTTCTGGCCTGTGGCAGGGATCGAGAGCTCTGGTTTGGTCCAACACCGGAAATCCGCGATTCACGGACTTATTGTCAAATCTAGCAAATCTGATTGGTTGAGAATTCGAAACGAATACTCTGCGCATGCTCAGAAAATTGGGTTCGGCTAGGCGCTCGATCCCTGCCACAGGCCAGAAGGATCGTGGGCTCTGGGGACGAGAATGTTTGGAGGAACAACCATTTCAGGCATGCGCCATAGGTGCAGACTGCGCGCCCAGTCGGCATGTACTAAAACCAGAAACAACGAAACGAAACGAAACGAAACGAGCGAAACGACCGAAACGAGCAAAATTATAAGTAAAGAAATGAAAAAGTTAACAAAAAAACCTTGATCTCTGTCACGATACTATCGCAGCCTGATCTCGCACCTACAATACATGTACGTGTGTAACATCGTGACATCACAAATTCGCGCCGCGCTTGTAAAAGCACGACGGGCACGAAAACATCGACAACAGGTGGATACTTTTCATAGTTTAAATGGTATTCTAGCTAAAACAAGAAATCTAGTATTCTAAACAAGGTTTCCTGGTCGTATCGTGGATTCGCAGGTGGTGGCGAATCCGAGAAAGACTGCAGCATTCCTCGTGCGAATCGAGACTTTCAATTGATCTCTCGTAGACAAAAACGAGGGCGACTTGGCATGCTTTTATCACTCAGGCGTTCGTGACTCCTCCAGTTCTCAAAAATTTGTAGGGACGATTTTTGTGAAATCTACTGTGTCGCAGTATCCGCATGCAAACTATTTATAGCTCTGTAAATCTGTCAAACATGTCAGCACGTTTCTCATTGAATTTCGTCTTTGCGGTATGATGGAAAACCTCAGGTAGTGCAACTTTTTGCATCTTTATTTCCATAAATCTTGCTCATATTAGTACAGGAATTAATAATGTGGTGCATTTCAAAAAATAAGTTCTCCTACATGAAGTTGTCTTGCTGGAGAGTCGTTTCGCAGCATCTGATTTATTGACGAGAAAACCAGATTAAGTTTTTTTTCTTAGAAAATAATATTTCTTGTTTTAGCTAGAATACCATTCAAACTGTGAAAGATATTCACCTTTTTCCCGATGTCTTCGTGCTCGTGGTGCTTGTACTCATCCATCTTACAGGCCCGGCGCGAATTTGTGATGTCACGATGTCACACACGTGGATTTAGGTGCGAGATGAGGCTGCTATAGTAACGTGACAGAGAACAAAACCGTATTTTTTAAACTTTTTAATTGATTTATTTACTTTTAATTTTTTCTCGTTTCGGTTGGTCCGTTTCGGCCGTTTCGTTTCGTTGTTTCGGGTTTTAGTACATGCGCAGTGAAACCGGATGGGCAGAATTCGGTTATTTCCTTCGTTATTCAAAATGGTTGCTCCCAGAGCTCTCGTTTTCCAACCGCTTATCAAGTGAAACGAAGATTGGCTCTCTGGAAGACACCTACTCGATCTTCTTATTGGGTGCATTCTCTAGGCAGCGTGATATGCAAGCTCAGAGGTAACCTCCGAGCAATACCTTCGACCGATCAACTCGCAAAGTTCAGTAATTAATCGTGTATCCCTTGGGCTGTCACAATATATAGGCCCTTTGTATAACCCTGTTACGTGACCATATGAATCATAAAAAAGGTAAGAAAAATTGACGCGGTTTGTTGTTGGTTTTGAATTCTTTAACGGATAACAACGTGGAAGGTTGAAAGAGGCGACAGTCGTTGATAAAGTAACATATTTACTCACGAAAACCACAACAAATGTAAAGGATAAAAAAGTATACAAGAGACGAAGATAGTCGTGTATGATAAATTATTCAAAATCAACTGTGACTGCAATCTGTAATGTAAACCTGACGAGGGGATTTTCTAACAGCGCGATTCACTCAACACGGTTTGTGCAAAGATTGAGGTTCAGTTTGTTTTCTTCGATAGAATACTCTAACAATATCCTTCGTCTAGTTTACAGTTTAGTTGAGGTGATTGGGTCTTGTGGCTTCAGTGGATCTGTTTTAGTGTCTTTGTTCGTTTCTTTGCTCGTTATCGACGTGATTGCTCGGAAAGGCTTGGAAGTTGCTGCAGTCATCCCAGCTGGTAAGTGCTGAAAGGTTTTTATGGGAGCAGTACGATGCATTTCGCTTGAAATCAAAGGCTTTGTATTAGCGGTTTTCAGTGACTGTCCTGAGGAACCGGCCGTCGTGGACTGAGGTGGATGAACTGAACTGCCAGAGGTTACTAATGGAACTTGTTTTGCACTAGTGGGCCCAGTGGGAGAAGTACTTCGGGAATTGCTTTTTGGGGACTCATGAAGGACGGCAGGTGATGCACCCTGCGATGTGCCCTTCGAGACCTTCTCGGAAGACTCTGTTGGAGGGGGTTTTGTTATAGCTGGTGATGTGGTTCTTGAGGAAGTGCTGGGTGTACAAGTTCCGTGTGAGTGGGCAGCCTGTGGGGTACCTTGTGTGACACTTTGGGTAGCAGGCGGTGATGTAGAAGCTGACACTTGGGTTACATCCTCCTTGGGCTTACAAACAAACTGTTCGGGTTTACCAGGAGAGGCCGACTTCTGGGATGAGTCATTCGCAGTGCTATTGGTGACAGATGAGGATGTGCCTATCGCCTTTGGATCGATGCTTACTTGCTTTTCATTCTCCTTCACGTCTGTCACATCACCTGCTGCTTTAACTTCAGGTGCTTTCGACTCCACATCAGCTTTGCTCCCCTCAGTGCGAGCATTGCCAACACTTTCCTCTTTATCACCGCTACTCGGCAACAACTTGGATTCTGTCACTGAGGACTGCTGCGCGCCACTAACACTTGCCAAAAGCGTCCCTTGTAACGGCACCTGCGGGCTGCTACAAACTGCTACAAGGCTTGCAGCTGCCAGACCAGGCGAGATACTTTCCGTAGCAAGCTTAAGGCCCGGAGTGGGACCTGAAGCCCCGCTCGAACTCACAGATGTTTCTGCAGCAGACGCAGAATCTGAAGGTAATTTCTTAGCGTTCTCGTCGTTGTTGCCGACCTCCATTTTCTCTGGTGTTGTAGAGGAAGAGTAGTTGATCTGTGTGGCGGGAATCGATGAAGTGGCAGCAGCTTGCTGTGGCTCAGCCGTGACGGGTCCTGAGTCAACTGACTGGCCAGAGGTGTCTGGTGCTACAAGAGCACTGGATTTCAGTTGAAGGGCTTCCGAGACATCGGCTTCATGTTCTTTGTTGTCTATCGCTCTAGTTTTCCTTAACCTGCAAAATAAACATCACATTGCAACATGCAGTTTGGAATCTAAGCACACTTGAATAAACTTAGAAAAAGTAAATACACTACTGTTGTTTACATACATACATACATACAATTTATTGAAGCTCCCTTCCCAGGGCTTTTCAGCCACAATATACTAACTAAGACTAACAAATATACAGAAAGAATAAAACTAAATTATTAACTAATTAAAATAAAACGAAAACAGTTCACCCGATGCCAGTTTGAAAGGACAGCTCCGTGGTCGATACATTGAAAAACGCATGAGAAATAGTTGGGTCTTTTTTGGTAATATCGTTTCGCTCGTTTAGTTTAGAGAAAAAAAATTATCACATCCTTTGAACATTCAGACCGAGTGAAGGTACACTGTACTTTCAGACTTAGCGAAGGTACTTTCTGCCCGAGCGAAGGTTCTTTCAGTTCGAGCGAAGGTACTTTCAGTCCGAGCGAAGGTATTTCCAGTCCGGGCGAAGATACTTTCAGAGCATGTGCTTGTGGTTCGAGCAAAGATACTTTCAGTCTGAGCGAACTGACATCGAGCACACTAGCTATCCGGCAAAACGACACTAGCTCCCAAAGTGCGCAAATCTAAATTACAAAGCGTGTTAAGAAGCTCAAGTCGTGTTCCTCACTACCATAAACGACGAAGTTCCAGTCATTCGAGAACGCTTGAAAAGAAATTCCCACCCCTACACTTACTTTGCCCGTTCCTTGGCATCGTCGAGGTCCTTGCCTACATCAGGCCTCTTCATACTTTTGGGAAGCTCCTCGTGCAGTCTGCAGGCTGACTGGGTAAAGATCTTAGGGACATTCCTTTCGCATTGACTTTCACCTTTGGACAGGAATGTACACTTCTGAAAGAGCAGTTGGTTTGGATCATGCGTGATGTCTGAAGATGTGTCAACGAACCATAGACTATGAGGTCAAAGTTTGCGCTAATCTAAGGAATGGAGGAGTTAGCGGGGTTTCGTAATTAAATGTTTTCAACCCACGAGGGCAACTAGTTTCCAAAGGCGGGCAGAAATTTTCGAAGTGAACTTCTTTATAAGAAAACCGTTCCTCTAAATGGTCAGACCAGACAGAGAAAATCATTTGCCAAGCTGGTCAAATTTCCAGGTGCCTGGTCATTAATGAAAACCCTGAATCAGATTACTCATCAGTTACAAGCCTTGATTTAATCTCGTTTCTGTAACACAAAGTGACAAGAAATGTCTGTTTTCCCATCACAGGCTTCTATTGTTTTCTTCTAACAGGTCATATAAATAATCAGGGCAAACGCCCACATTCCTTTTATAAGCCACGACGCATTTTCTATGGCACCCAACCTTGAGTAAAATTAACAAGGTTTACATGTGCAGTGCTACAATGTATGACAGGATCCAACAAACACTGGCTAGATTCACTAGCGATGCAAGCATATGCGCAAGCATAAGCGCAAGCATAATGCTCCGTTTTCACACAACGCAAGCGAACGAAGGCATAAGCGCAAGCACAAGAAAAAGGAAAAATTTTGATCCTTGTGCTTGCGCTTGTGCTTGCGCTTATGCTTGGGTCTCTAGTGAAAAGCAGGCTTTAGAGCAAGTCCTACTACCAATAAATCCTCTTTCATAAATTTCTAAACAAATTGACAGTGTCAAGGCAGATTGCAATATAGAGGATACGTTTTATACAATGTTTGGCGAGTGGCAAGACTTTTTCCGTGCACCTGTTTCCTCCAGGGGAGTATGTGCAGCGAAGGTTGGACACTCCCTGTTGTCGAGTGTTTAGACCTTGCTTCTTCTCTTTAGCCTGTCGGTGCAGCAGAGCTTCAGTGCCTGGACACCCATGCTGAGGTTTGCGACCAAGGAGCTGAGTGGGTGTCAAACTGCATTCTCCTATAGCCATCAAACAAGAAGCAGCTTATGAGTAAATGAAATTAAATTTGGCATGAGCATGGGAGTACAAGAAAACGATTGTTTCTCCTTTAGGGAGGTCCCAGACTACCTGTGACCCTTTGAACACTGCCTAGTCTTCTTCACAACCATTATTTTACTTGTCATGCAATGCTTAGTCAGTCCACAGATCCTCTGTCTTGTCTGGACTTTGTTGATAAGCTTAGCAAAAATTAATTTAATATTAACCGGGTGTGTAGGATACGAACAAACCAAACATACAAAGGGTTGGAGCCAGGGAAAGACAAAACTAGAGGGTTTGTGGACTTCACATGCTCAACAAAAAAAACACACAAAAGAAACATCTGTGGACAGACTGGGCAATAATTCTCCCCACTAATGGCTGCTCAGACCTAAACCTCAGTTTATCTGGGAAGATACCTTTTACAAGAGAAAGATTTATAATGTTTGCCAGAGGTGAAGAAATTGAGTGAAATGAATGCCTTATCACACGCATAGAAATATTATCATAGCCAGGGGCCTTTCTCGGCAAAAGCAAGCCACAAATGCTTTCCAATTACCGAGTATTACTGGGTTTTAAGATGATTGAAGGATAATCCTTGCTTCAAACGAATGAGCCAAAGGTGGGTATAGCACTCAAGTTGCTGAACAAATCTGAAAAATTCACAATCCTTTACCAAGGTCCAAAGATCTGGAATTCCCTCCCTATCCAAATTACTTCTTTGTCAAGTTTTCCCAATTTAAAAAAAAACTGCTGGAGTTTTTAGTAATAAAAATAATTCCTGAAATGGCAAAGCCGCACACTGCAGCAATATTGATGTAACTGTATGAGGTGGCCTTAACTATAAGCCTGGTGGTTTCTAGAGGTCACCTCGCCATACACTGCCACTTGTAATAATTAATATATTTACTAAAAAGGCAAATAAACTGAAACTGAACTGAAACTTTTTCCTTTGACTGCAGCCACTTTGACACTTATCAGGAAAACGCAGCACTTTCTGAATCATAGATCTCTAGTAGACACTTGTGTTTCTGGGGTAATGGCAAGACACAATGAGTAACATTGATTTCATGTTTGTTTACCTGTTTCCTCCA
>CM042752.1:24680674-24697434 GCA_022496165.2 Catalaphyllia jardinei | reverse complement strand
AGCTAAAAGCAAATTATAAAGACCGACCATCAGAGGAACTTTTGAGAAAACCTCTTCCTTCAAGATGTCTTGTTTAACATGCATTTCCCCAGATTATTTAGTATACACTTCAATGAAAAAATGTCAAGGAAAAGTAGGTAATCCATAAACAATACAACACAGAGGTTTTCTGGTTAACTTGAAAACTAATACTAATCATACAAGATCAGCATGCTTAAAGTGAATATAACATGAAAAATATTTTCTTCTTATTTGAAAGGCCTTTCAAAATACAAAAGAATGGCGTTTTTCTTTTTGAAATATCTTTTTTCGTTTCAGAGATATTGACGTTTTTCTATTATGCAAATTAAATCAGTGATGCCATCATACTGTTTGCAACTGAAAAGTGGTATAATACTGAACAAACAATGTCTTTGGAAATATTGAAGCAGTGTTCTTGAAACTTGGCACCACAAATGTGCGTCACAAAAACAACAAAATGATACCCCTAATGCTGTTGCCATGACAACAGTTTGGCCACTGGTGCTGTCTTAATAAAGACTAAAATTCCCAGTTTTTGTCTTAAACCAAGAACCACTGCATGTTTCTACAAGATTCTTCACCTGTGGAATGGCCATCCAGTTTGTCGCTCCTCTGTGAATTTGAACTTGACGTTCTCCTTCGTTTTCCTTTCTCATCGTCATAACCTCCTTCAACGTCATCCTGATGTCTTCTTTTTCTTCTCTCCTCCACTGCACGACGCAGCTCTGCTTTGCGAGTATGAATGATGCAAAAGCTACAGATTTAAATCAAATGATTTAAGAAATTATTGAAGAAAAAACTATAAGCATTGTCTAAAGACCAGATAAGTTTGAGAAATGATACAATTTAAAGAAATGAGTAACTTTATTGTTTTTAACACTTTTAGTTCATAACTTTTTGGTGTTTTTTGTTTTCTCTTTCTTTTAGATGGTCTGCCTTGCATAGGAATTAATGTCCCTTTGGCTGAAAACCTTTAGAACACCCTTTTTGTTTTTCTCTTTTCTCTTGTTATATACATGGCATTGTAGTATTTTATATAGCATTTATATTTAACTATGCACCAGTCATTTAAAAGCTACAGACCCTTCTCCACCCCCTCCTCAGGCATGAGCGGGACATTCACCTTTTATGCAAGTGAAACCAAGTGAATTTCCCTGTCCTGAGGAGAAGAGTGAAGGGTGAACTCCTTTGCACCGGCCCCGCCCCCCCCCCTGTGTTTCATAGATGCAGTATTCCTTTCTAAAAAATCTTGTTATAACAAAGTGTAGCAAGGGATGGTATTAAGGGATGATAACATTGTTGGCATCTGAGAAATGAACACATTGATTCAGAGCAGCTAAACTACACTTGCAAAGGCCCTAGATGGACAAGGAGTAGGGAAAAACACTCAACTGCAGCTCGTGTTTTCCCCTACACTTCTTTCGTTCTCTACGGCTTCCTGCATGCTTTACAACAGAACAGAACACAGCAGAGGCTTCTTTATTTGTTTAGTAAAAGAAGAAATATTACCATGCTATTTAATTCAAAGATGAGGACAAGCAAACAAAAATTTATGACACTTTGATTATTTCACATGTTGTTCAATGGCTGGATAATGCTTTCCACCTGATAAATCGCTACCCAGCAGATAAATGTTAACAAAACAAACCATGCTATCCACTGGATGGTGATTTATCCGGTGGATAGCATTCTTCACTTTTCGAACAACCCAGACCTCATGCAGTGGTAGTATTATTTCCGTACCTTTTTGCCCTGTCAGGCAACTTTTGCGCCGGGTTAGGACATCTTTTTCCATTCGATTTAGCAACAAAGTCACACGGTTTGAAGGGACTGGCTTTGTCTTCCAAGATGTGTTTGTGGCAAAAGTCAAATCCCTTCAATATTTCCAAGTTACAAACTCGCTGCGAGTAAGCACATAATTTACGCGGACGAACATCTGATTCTGTTTTAGCCTTGGCCACAGCACTCGCACTTTCGTTCTTTGTTTTATCCGTACCTACAATAAATTCAGAAAGAAACAGCTTCAGTTTAGGAGAGGTCCATGTCTGAGAAGTCTTTTCTGGCTAATCTCCAAGACCGAAAGACGAGCGAGCGATTTCTGCATATAAAGCTAACTATCACCTCCATCCACTAAAATAAGGAACTGTACATAGATTTTCTACTTAGACGACTGATGTACAGCAAGACGACACACAATCAAGCAAGCACAAAGTAACAACGACACGTTTCGTTTCGTTTCAACTTACCTTCCGCCATCTTGTTTTCCAGAACTTCTACCGCAATGTATGCTGGGAAATAGAAACAACGCTGTTCTCACGGGAGATCACGGGGTAGGAAAGGGGTAGGGTGGAAAAACCCTGTAAGGGAAGACTGGGAACAAGCGAGCACAGGGAGGTGCGCGGGAATCACCATCAGTGAAGATCCTCTCTCTTTTCTCTTTGCAGGACTCAACAAGCCTTTTGTTCCCAGTTTTTCTTGTTAAACTTCCCTTTAGTTGATTACTAGTCCTCCCTCAGCTGTAGAGTAGAGCAGGAGGTTATAGTTTATCATTCAATGAAAAAATGTCAGATGCTTAATACAATTGTTTATTTGATTAGTCAGGGCTATTAAAAGTTATTATTATATGGCTCTGTCCCACAAGGATTGGGAACTACCAAATTCACAAATTTGATTGGCTAAAATAGATATTGACCGCAGTCTAGATTTTCCCAGCTTGACCGGCAGCTATAGACCAGCAATGTTTTGAAGCGAAAAAGTTGCAAACTAAAATGCAAAATCATTGACTGTTTTCAGCTAAGAATATTTATTTCTGCAAGCGCCAAAAGCTAATGAGAAAAAAGGCAAAGAGGACGAACAAACTTTGGAAGAATTAGAGTCGGCTCGTCACCATTTGCAAGCAAAATGTCAGTTAGTACAAACTAATTATTCTTGTTTCTGCCATAATAAAAATCTTATTCACTGAGCTCTTAATAACCTCGGTCGTGTGTACATACCTCACTGAGTTCTGTCTGTACTTACGACCTCGGTCAAGATTCTCCCATACAGACCTCCTGCTCGGTTAATAAGAGCCAAGTATAAATTTACCGTAGTCTATTGTGAATCCGTAAATTTGATTGGCCCATCTGCTGATAGTAAACAGTTACGCATCAGTGCACATCGCGCATCACGTTTGAACCTGATGTAACACAATAAAACAGTTCTTTTCTACGCGTTACTTGACATTTTTTTCTTTTTATGCAATGAGATGCGCCTCGTTGACTATCTGCTCGTAGAAAACTCGGGCTCGTAGTCTAATTGTTAATTATCAACACAAATTCACTGGTTGAATTACAGTACTAGGTGAGGGGGATAAAGATTGTAAAAAACCAACTTTTACCTGTAAGATCCTTGCGCTTAACACAAATTCTACTGGTCGAATTACAGTTCTAGATGGTAGGGTTAAGGATAATTATTGTAAAAACCAACTGAACATAACTTTCACCTGTAAGATCTCCCCCTCCCCCAAACCACCACTAATTCCTCATTTCCAAGTAAATTCTGTGAAAGCTTCAGAAGCAAGATTAAAACAAGCAATAGTAAACATCCAATGAGGAAGAAAGCCAAGTTTATTTATACAAAAAATCCAGCCGAAGCAGCCCTGAGAGATTCAGTACAGCACAACAATGTTTGAAAGAAAAAGATTTTTCAGTTTTGTAACTATATTAATATAAAAGTATGATTGGTCATGCTTGGATATTTATAGACATTCTATCAATAAAAGACTGTTTCCATTAAAAGAGAATGGCGAATAAGACAAAAGATAATCAACTGGTGATAAATACTACGTGTGTGGGGTATGACAAACATATGCTCAGATTTAATTCATCAAACAATAATTTGTAAAGCAATGTACTTCCACTATGAACCCATTCTAGCAACTACAAAATACATGTAGTCTGCACTTTACTGCACCTTCCTGTAACATGCAAATTTCAAAACTCAACTGACAAACACGTTTTTCACTACTGTCAATCAAATGTTCGGTAGCTCCTCCCAGCTTTTGACTACTGCTGAGCGCACTATAATGAAATCGTTGAACACAGTTCAGACAACGAAACAATGCATGGAAGAAGTAGGAAGCTGTGAGGAGCCGCCGAAAATTTGATTGACAGTAGCGAAAAGCAGATTTGTCAGATGAGCTTTGAATTTTAGAGTCTGCATGTTACTGAAAGACCGAGTAAAAGAGCTTGGAGCACAGACTCTTATCAATTCACTTTTCACTACACGTTTTGGTTTTCTGAATGACTGTTAAATGATGGGTTGAAAAGTTATAACTTACATGAAATAGAAAAAATTAAGTTGTTCCTTGTGATGGGAACAATTTAAATTTATTAACACCAAATTTGTTTCTTTTTTTAATGTTGTGTGATGATGGTATAGCATAGAATCAACACAAATTTCTTTAATACAGTTCGGAATAAGCCGAATCAATGGAGGAAAGACGTTTACTCAAACAGAAAAAAACTAGGGCAATACAAAAAAGGATTCCGAAATATAGTTTTAACTTATTACTTTACTAAGCAGCCTCCAAGTTATAACAGGTCAGTTTCAAGAACAAATTGCACACAGTTTGCAGGAGATGAAGCCTAAAGAGCGAGAAGAATACTACACTATACTCAGCTTTACCTCCAATCCCTTAGTGTAAACTTCTAAGTAACAAGATTCACTTACTCAATCTTTCTACCCCTACCTTTAAAAAATTTTATTATTATTATTTTATATTATTTTTATCGTATTATTGATGCAAATCATCACAATGATTCCAGTGCAGGGATGGTCTCATCAAAATTATACCACTGGCGAGCAGGTCTTTTAAAAGGAAAAAGGCATATGTGAACACCAATGTAAACAAAGTTTATATCATATCACAAAATAGATTTTGGTATAACTGTAGTATTCATTGCAGCTGTATACATTTGTCATAATATGTTACAATCATCTTTCTTGTCTACATTTCCATCTTGGTCATGATTTTCTATTTCTCTAATAAGAGTCTGGAAAATTTCTTGCACACTCTGTGGAGAGAGAAAAGAGAAATTGTTAAATTATTATTCCAGCAATGCAACCTTTGGTCAGTTTGATATCAGTTTCAACTGATGTCATAAAAATTCTAACACCTGAACCACTTACTCCATAAAATTTTTAACATCGTAAAATTCATACAATACAAAATTCAGTCTGCAAGAACTCTCATAAAACCACGATTTCCACTCTATCAAATAACTTCAATAAAATTCTTAACTGAAGTAATTTTCCATGTTGTTTATCAAGGACAGCTTTACCATATTTCTTTAGCATTCTTAATTATTTTTAATAACAGAGCAAATATTGTGAAAAGTAAAGTTAACTTCAGTAGTGTTTAATTTGCAAAAAAAGGTAGGAAAATGTGCTAGAGCTTTTCCTGCCAGGCAAATAACTTTTCATTCTCACTTGACTCAGTAATAGACAAGGACCCACACAAGAAGTCTGCCAACTAAATAATTGCGCTTTTAACTTACACTATTTTCCTTAGCTGAGGATTCAAAGAATGCTGCTTTCCATGAGTCAGCAAGTGTTTTTCCAGTTTTAAAAGTGACAACCCTGCAATGAAGCAAATGTAAGCCCTCACATTACGATAGAGTGAATAATATCAATGACTCATAAAAAACAATAAGTTAACAATAATAGAGGGATTACATTATTGAGCACGCTGAAATAATATACTGCTCAGCTCATCGATCAACCTGCAGTTTTGTCTTGAATTACAAGCAGTGTTCTTTATGAAAGTGAAGAATGTTCATCACTTTCATCTACAACCGCAGTTCAGATAATGAATTATTGCATATATACTTCACATCAGTGTTCTTTATTTAAGAAAAAAGAAAACATGTACCGTGTTTGTATCGAGTTATACAAACACGAGTGGAAGTTTGGGAGAACGAGAAATGCTGTGGGAACACGAGCCGCAGGCGAGTGTTTCCACAGCTTTTTCGAGTTCTCCCAAACTTTCACGAGTGTTTGTATAACTCGATACAAACACGGAGTACATGTTTTCTATTTCTTTTAGAAAACACCACGACGAGCAAAAGGAAATCAACTTGTTAACTTTGATTTCCAAAATGTAAATTCTCTTTGCTCGCGCCATCACTACGTCAACAGCGCGCGCTAGTTCTGTGTCTACATCGAGTTATACAAACATGATTTTTAACCAATCAGCGCGCGTGCTTTCTTAGGACTGTTTTCTAAAGTATTTTGTTACCTTGCTTACAGTCAAAACAGGTCAAGCGTTCCTCTCATGAGTGGATTCAGAAGTTTATTAGTGCAAGTTTGATTTCAGTTATCATTTCAATAATCTGTTCGTCAGATGAATATTGGAAACTTTAAATCAAGCCTCAGTTCAAAACTTGAATTTCGTTTGGGATATTGCTGGCTTCCGGTGCCAGGCAGGCGTAAGAATTTCACTGGTTTACTGATTTGCATAATCTGTTATAATCTGCCGAACAACGGTCATTTCACTTCACTCTAGTAACATTACCTTTCTGCAATCTGCAGTATCCTCAAACTTGGGACAATTTATATTTTTGAATTCCAAAGATTGGACAGAGAAACGAATTTAAAAAAGGACAGGCAAATCTTACTTTATAACAACCTTGGCAGATTATGCAAATTGGTACACCTGTCAAATCCTCACGCCAGCGTGGCACTAGAAGTGAGCAATAAGCCAATCAAAATTTGAGTTTTGAACTCAGGCTTGATTTGAATTTTGCATCATTCATCCAACAACCAGATTATTGTAATAATTCCTGAAATCAAATTTGCAATAATGAAATTATTAATCCACTCGTGAGAGGAATCCTTGACCTGTTTTGACTGTAACTTTTCTCTGCAAGTAATTAAATGGCAAGAACATGAAGACATCGCTGAACATTTTTCACAATTAATACTATTTTGTATTCATAAGGGCCAGCACGCATTTTCCACTAGACATAAAATGGACATGAAATTGTACAGATGTACATGTAATCTTTACCTCTCCATGTGCAAATCTGTTTTGTTACCCACAAGGACCATAGGAACACTAGAAAACAAGAAATAAATCCACCCATTTAGTCTCAATATTTATACAACTAAGTCAAGAGGTAACTGCATGGTCTTAATAAGTTAGAGAGTATGATTAGTACATACAGAACGAGTGCAAAAAGGCTTCTCTACATACTAGCCTTTTGCATTCATGCATTCCTTGCCTAGAATCCTAGTAACCCAGTTCAATAGCTCTACTATGGAGGCAAAACACTATCAGCTAAACAGCCTTTGCAGGCAATTTCCTCTCTGCATGCACTGCATGCCTATTTGATTAGAAACTGAAAATAAACAAACTGTACTTACTAATTTTGACCTGACATATCCAGTAACTTTTCATGGATAACCTTTACAACCTCGAAACTACAAAAAGCAAAAAAGCAAAAGCTGTCATTTTTTAAGTCAAATTCACAACATCCATATCTACAGTCTCATAAATTAAAACTTCACCTGGCAATTTCAAAAGTATCCTTTGATCAGAAGTTTAATAGCTGCAATGTACCATAAATTTTAAATGCATAAAAAGTGTTTCCTGCAAGGTTTCTATTCAGAAATTGAGCTGCTTAGATCCTAAATACATCTATAGCAACCGCTGCAGTTAACCAATTCAAAGCAAGTTCAAAAATATCATTTATCTTTTTTGATGAAAGAAAGATACATGTACGTTCTTGACCAAGCTTGTTTGATCTAAAACATGACAGAACGTTCTTTTTTTCTCCTGTTAATGGGCTAAGATGCACTTGGGACCTACCATTATTGGGACCTAACGAGGTTGAAACAAAATGGCATTGAAGGCAGAAGGACAAGGTTCTAATGTACTGTAATGTTACCTTTTTGCAGATGTTACTGCATATACAAGTACATATCCATGAATGCCAACTGAGTAAGTCTGAGGGAATATTGAATACTCATCCTGGCAATAAAAAAACATAACAAAAATAGAGGAAATATAACTAATTAATTCACCAAGTAAATACAACCACATTTATCTTCCTAATAAAGAGCTTGTTGACAATATTCATCACACTGTGCTGGAAGGTATCATCATCAGACTGTCAACATTTCCTCCTCCTGAATGCCTGCCTTTAAAAAATCGTGGAGCAGCCACCTCCATTTGCCATCCATCTGCTTTTATTTAAACCAGCCAATCAACAAGGGTTGCATGAAACTATGTTGTTACATCTCCCAACTCAAATTTATGTTTTCTGATTGGAGGAGAACATGTCACGTGTTGTGGGTCAAAACTCACTAACTCCCTAGGGAAACAACAAAATGAACTTTCGACTCACATGCGATCAGGTTATGCTCTTTGAAACCGCGCATTGAGGGTCTCAGGGAAACAAAACTCACTGTTTCCCCTGGGGCCAGTCATTAAGTGCTTATTGTTTCACAAAAACTACATGTACACACCCCTCCTCCCCCCAGAAGAATTTTTGATTTGAACCCAGTCCCCCCTCTTCTCAGTTTAGCTTCATATTTACACAAGATCCCCTTCCTTTCAGAATTTTCAAAGACTGGTCGCTATGGATATTACCTGGAACCTCACAATGGCAAGTTTAACTAGCGTAACTGACTTGACCAATGCATTGCTCAGAACAATGGTTTCTCATTCATTGAGTTGAATAAATAAAATAAACTTGGGCAACTCCCTGAAACACGTAAACTCAGCCACAGCTAATAAGCTAAACCAACCACAGTGAAGACAGCCCAACACAACTCGCCTGGTACTGAATAAAATACAAGGAGACAAGGTTCACAAACCTTATCTCCGACTTGAAAATGAATAAATATATTATCAGCCATCTAAACCCAGCACTGTTTCTGTTTGAGTCAGAATTCTTTAAAGACGCCTAAGCATTTAGCCCTTTGATTTCACAACGAATGCACTCCCGGGTTTTTATTTACTCTAGTGTAATATTAAAGACAACTAGGTTGATGAAATGAAGAAGATTAACATGACCGTCACTTGATGGATTATGGAAATCTCAAAAGGTTAAGTACATAAGCTTCAGTTCTAATAATAACAAATTATGATTGGTTTGATGAAACCGAAAGTTAAATTAGTACGTTCAATTTAAAGTAAAACTATGAATATGAAGGACTCCATTATGAATGATATCAGATCCTTGGACTTCCCATTAGAATCTATCGATATACACTTCACGACAGAAAGCTCTTGAACAAGGAGATATCAACAGTATGTTTACGGAACTTTACCTGGCCGGCAGTATCTACGACCTCCAATATGTATTCTTGACTGTTGTGTTTCAGCTTGGTGGTAAATGCTGAGAAAAATGACAAGGCAGAAGTTACAACTCTCACAAGGTTAGACTTAAATGTTGCATCACGTTACTACGGGTCCAAGGTTCCACTTCAGGATTTTTTTTCGTCAAACAAATTCAACAAAATCACTCACTGTTCTCAATTGTCGGATCGTATGAATCCACAAATTGTCCTTCCACGAACTGAATTGTGATTGAAGATTTTCCTGAAAAGAAAAATACAAAAAATATATATATAAATCTCGGGAAAATCGATAGCATAGTCACGGAACAGAAGCTTCCAGCAAAATCTTTTCTACAGGTAGCTAGCACGATCCAAAAGTTACCAACAGAACGGAATCCCATCACGACGATCTTTCTTGATTTTGCTGGTGCCATAGTTAACTGAAAACTAGAGCTTTCTTTGAGGTAGAATACACTAAATTCCAGATAAAAACAGTGTTTTTCAACTACATTTTGACTTCCACAACGGCACCGGTGCGGCAGAGAAATAATATCCCAAGATGCAATGCGCTACTACAAGCGCAAACTGTTTACCAGCGGTCATTCCCATTGGCGAAAAGGAAGAGAAATATTGTTTTAAGTTTGGAAACACTTCTTTTCGATTCGGAAAGTTTCAGTTTTTCCCACGTTTTGTTCCTAAGCAGGTAATGTTTTCAGCAAAACTTGTTAGTGACTAAACTCCAATTAACATTTAACAGTTTTGTAGGTATAATTTTAATTTTTAGCGCTACACAACCTTGCCACATTGTTGTGTTAATATTAAATCACTGACCAAATGTCTGCATCGGCGCGCTTGATTTCTAATTCTTTCAATAAGTTATAGCAGAAAATATTAAGGTTTACTAATTCTGACTATTTAATGCTTTTAAACAATGGAAACTGTTTGCTATCATGATTAACTGAGGTTACTATAACTGTAAAGTTTAAATCATTAATTATTTATTGACATCATTTTCATTTTTATCATTATATTTTTTCTAGTTCGGTATGGAGCCTGTAGGAAAATCATGTTCTTTGTTGATTATTGTAACAACTCTTCTAAGTGAAACATGGGGCACACCAGATAAAGAACTGCTTTGTGGTGGTAAGATATTGAAAGTCAGTTGGTCATAGCATTTAGGTAGGCAGGTGATGTGGGGGCATCTATAGCGGGGAATGCATCCTTAATTTGGACTTGAGATCAAGACTGTGGGAATAAAACTAACATAGGGTTATTTTATCACTAGAAAGTCTCCCCATCTTAGAAAGGTTTACCGTTGGCCAAACAGAAAATTTTGGATGCCTGCGTTTTTTCCCAAAGCCTTAGGCCCTGGTACATGTTTTACCCATTTTCCTGAAGGTCATAGAAGTTGGCATGCATCTCAGATCTTTACAGAGAACCCTCGCTCCACCCTTCATATCAAAAGGTCTTTTGGTTTCATAATCTGTTAAACCCTTGGCAGGGTACCAGCATTTTCCTCTTGTACTAGAGAGTTAATAATCACCCAAGACTGTCCACAATTTTCCCTGCAGCTTTCTGGGATTATTTCTTTAATCCATATTTAGAGCAGTTCATCTTGGGACAATGTTTTGCATTTCCCCCAACCTTTTATGCACAATCAACTGACAACTGCACTGATGCTGAATTTCATTCGTAACAGTGTGTCATGTTATTGCTGATGAACTTCAATGGGAAATCTCTCAAGTTGATCCAAGAAAGACTCTAGAGGTGAGTGTTTTGCAGACCATCAAGCGATACGTAATTTAAGCAGTTATCCATAGTGAACTTGTTTCATGAAGTATATCAAACACAGACCATGTTTGACCATATTTCCAAACGCCAAGAAGAGAGCTGAAAATATCCTGTATAGCAGACTAATTTTGGTGAACATAAAAGTTTTTGGAAAAATATATTGTGATAACACACTTTCTTGGTTGCATGATATATCTTCTCAAAAACTAAACTAAAACTGTGGCAAAAATGGGGAAATAAGATTGTTAAAGACCAGGTATCCAAACACCATCATTTTGGACCGTGATTTCCTTTGTTAAACCTTGATGAATATTTACAATGAGTTTGAGAATTGGCTATACACTTCATTCTGTGGTGATAGTATGACGTCTTTTCCATGACATAGTACTTCAATTTGTCTTATGTACCATATATGAACTTGGATATTTAGATGAGTAAATGTCATGTACAAATAATGATCATCTTGGCTCTAGGTTGAGAGCTTTAGAGTGGATCCAAGAGGAAATCAAAATACTAAGAAGGTAGGCTGCAATTTAATTTAAATTTAAATGGGTTGGTACAAGACTGATGTAAGTTACTTTTTTGGGTGAAGTTTTTTTCTTTCAAAAGTAACTGAATTTTTCAAAAAGAAGGGCAAAAAATAAAAAATAAAAAAAAACCTTGTTGCATCAATTTTGCACACTTCAATATTTTGTACTCATTTTTCTCAGAAACAAAGCCAAAAAATACAGGGGAGTGTTTTAAATTATACTAAACTGAGAAGCATAGGTCGTGCAAAAATTCAGGCACTTTTGAAGGAAACACATTCACCCAAAATAGTATCTTACTTCAGTCTTGCACCAAGCCATTCAATTAGGTTATTATTTTTATAGATGCTTTTTTCTAGGTTCCTTTTTCTACTAAACACTCAGTGGTTTTTTTTCTGTAATAAACAAGAATTTTTATTGGTCAAATTCTAAGTTCAGAAGTTTATGTAAAAATATGTTGAAAGTTTTTTAACTTTTTGGAAGTGAATATAATTGAAGGCAAGGAATTTGCAACAGGGAAATTGCAAAGGACAGGGAAGTTGCAATTTATTATCCGCCTCATCATAGGCACAGCAAAAATCCAAAGTTACATATTTAATGCTTTAATACAGCTTTAGAGTGTTGGATCTTGATTGATCCACAAAAAGCCTCAGTCTATGAATAACCCCAAATTTTCATTGTATGGGACTTGAGATGTGCCTCTAGGACATTCAATTGTAAGAAGAATATTATAATAGTTGTATCTTTCTTTCACATACATTTTGTATCTTTGAATCTCTGCAGTTCAAATATATGTTTCATATATTCACTTACATTAAATTGTATTGGTCCGATCCTGTTCAGATTCAATACATTATACTATATATCTGTCCAGACCTGTCTATCTGACCCTTCAAACATGGACTCAAGTGTCTGAAAACACCTTGTACAGTTGTACATTTGCGTCAGTTCCTACACAACTTACTGCAGTCATTGCATAGACAAACTAAATACTTGGTGCATTTTTTCATTCACTTGACAGCATAAAGTACAATAGTCAGCATACCCAGTCATCAGCAAGAGTAGTCACTGCAGTGAAAACCATTTCTAGTACTAAATTCATTTGTATGTGACTGTCTGTTTTACCTGTTCAGATTCAATATGCAAGATCAGAGACTCACCTCATAGAACAACTTGACAACATGTGTGAAAAAATGAACAATTACGCTGAATCAACAGATCCTAAAACTGGCAAGAAGTCCTATATCAGGACGTCATCGCGATCAGGAGAAGCAGTCACTCTAAGCAATGTAGCCATCAGTGGCGACATAGCACAAAAGCTTAAACATGCGGTAGGTTATGGGTGCTTCTTATTTCCTATAAGATTATGACTTTTGTAGAGTAGGATGTTAGGATTTTTATTTTATACCCTTATTTTTTCAAACTATTTATTTATTATGTATGTCACTGTAATTTAATTTAATTTTATTCTAAATAAGGGATAAATAAAGCTGTTTGTTGTTGTATGTAGTTGACATGTACATCTGCTAACTACCAGTAATAGAGTTAAAGCAGCATAGTCATCGTATTTTGAGTTATCCATAACCTAGTAGTTTACCAAGATGGAGAAACACCAAAGAGATAATAACAAGCCTTATTGAATGGCTAGCTCTGCGAGCGGGCAAGATGACCCAAATCGCGCGCTGTGATTGGCTACCCTAGATGGAGCCATCTTGCCCACTCGGGACTACCCGCTGTATCCCGCAAGAAAAATTTCCCCGAAAGCCATATAATAAATCCTGTATTGACCAAGTGTGAGGTCAAGATGGCTGGATATTGGCCTCGTTCTTTTTTTGCGAGTTTATGGACCTCGACTTCGTCTCGGTCCATAAACACGCAAAAAAAGAACTTGGCCAATATCCAGCCATCTTGACCTCACACTTTGTCAATAACCCATATATAATGGAACAAGGATATTTAAGGATGGAGAAGAATGACATGGATTAGAAGCAACAAACTTAAAAAAATCTAGGCTGCATTTTTCAAGATTCGCAAATCATGATTTAGGTCCTTGAAGTAGGCACTTGGCCATGGTTACAGCTACAAGCAAACATTTGATTTACTAAAAAAATATATATTTTTGCCTTCCAATAAGCATACATCTTCCTCCAGTGGATACTTTTTCTGATCAAAAGTTTGTCTGCTTGTGCTTGGACTCACCATATTTGTTTCACGTAGAATTCAGCGGTAAATAGTTTCAATATTATGCCAGTCAAAAAGATTATTTTTTGGGGCAAAAATTAATACTAAAGCCTGTTGAAGTTGAAAATAGCCTTCGTTTATTTTTAACATTGAGCTTTTTAATTACCTTTTTTTTTATTTTGTCACTTCCCTTCAATTCTCCTCAGCCCTCTGAATCCATCATTGGCTTATTGTGTGCATACTTGTGAGTACATTGATTCCTTTCATTGGATTTTTTTTTTAGTGTGAGAGCATAATAGAAGATTATGATGATGACATTATAGCATCTTTCAAGAAGGAGCGTAATGATCCAAAAAGATACATGTGCCGCACAACCACTGGTAAGAAATTTCACATTAACTGAAGAAGTGGTTGAATGACTTGACATAAGTTGCTTAAAACTAGTATTACACCGCCCCCACCCTCCTCCTTCTCCGGCAGTGACGCAGATGTCTTTTTTCTATTACCGCAGGTTTGTGCATTGGTGATGATGATGAGTATGAAGATGATGAGGAGGATGATGATGACACTGAGAGTGACGCTTCGGACACAGATCACGATGAACTTTGACCTTAGTTTAGGATGAATTTAGTATATTAATGCTGCTTTTTACCTATCATATACAAAATGCACAAAATGAACCTGGGCAAAATTAAAGCCGCTATTTTTGCACTTTTCATTGCAATTATGATATAGTTTATAATAAATTCCCTGGACACAGCAGTCCACTATACAGTATTGACAGTGTTTACTGGCAAGGCTATATGCCAACACCCACTTCAGACAGTTTGGGTCCGTAATGTGGCATAGCCACCTTAAATATGTTACAATGTGCCACTAATCACCCATGCCAAGATCATTTTGTTTTCGTTTGTTTTCTGTTTGTTTGTTTGTTAGTTTGTTTGTGTCGATTTGAGATGATGCGTAAGTCCTGGACTTAAAGTGTAATGAACACTAAAAAATCGACACAGGGTGGAGACTGGTAACTAGCAGAAGCCTGCTTGCTTTTAGCTTTATTGTGAGAAGCATTTTAACACAGGTTGTTCCCAAATAAAAAAAAAAACGAAAGCTCAATACCAAAATAAATTGTATTTCCTTGTCAGCAAATGCATTCTTTCTAACAAAGCAGATGTTTTTCATCTATGAGTTCTGTTTATCACTGTTTTGTGTTTTACAACGATTCAGGAAGCTTGTTTTCTCTGTTACCTAAGAGGACAGTCTTTCGTCAGACTGGTGGTCACATGTTATCTACAGTAAGGTCGCTCGCGATCAGGCGTTCTTTTTTTTGCCTAACAAAAAGAAATCTTGATCGCAGGTAAGGTCCCCCTGGGTCTCAGTCTCACGCGTTCCTCCTAAGACACGAAATAGAAGCACAATGAGATACGGGTCATAATCGGGCGTTTTTGGTCTGTTTTTTTTATGCGCTTTTATCTTTCACTTATAAGCTGGAAAGATCTTCTAGCATTCACAACCTGCCGTTTTAGGAAAGTCATCGATACGCAATAGAAAAGAGAAATTTGATTTCCTGTTACGTCCGTCTCTTTATAAACTTAAAACTTCTGTGCTTCATGTCTCACGACGTTAAACCTGTCTTGTGAACTGCAATTAATTATCTCAGGATGATATACTAGACAGTGTTCTGTGTGGGACCTTTGTCAAAAAGGCGGTATTGTAACACTTGAGAAAGTCAAACTTAAGTAGGGCTGCACGTTTGGAGAGTGAATCGAGAGAGACTCCAGTGAATCACGAATGATGCATGACCCTGGATGTCAAAGCCTCCACGTGGTAGCCATTCCTTCGAATTATTCGGTCTCTTTCTCTAATGATGGAAATGAAAATATGCCTACTTCAGCCTAAGAATTTAACTCCGCCAATTCCTGGTCCTAAAGCCCAGGACGCGAAAGGAGGATCGAGGGTTGCGCGCAGAGTCAGCGGCCCTGCCATGTAGAGGGGGACGTTATGATTTTCGGTTTGCGCACCTGGCCAATTTTTGGTTCTGCTTTTCGGTTTTCGCACTTAAAAACTGCGATTTTGGTGTCTTGCCCTGTCTGCGGGTTTTCTCCAAATTGGTCTTTGGTCTTCGGTTTTTGCCAACAATGATGGCGGTTTTTCAGATTTTTCTATCCAATGCATTTTACACGTGTTTTCTAAAGTTACACCCTGCAGTCGCGCTTAAATTGTAATTCCAAGAGACCATGCACTTATAACAGTACCACTCTACCCTTTCCTTTAGAGGAATGAATGACAAGCTCAGTCTATTTAGCAGCTGTTATTTGGGTCGTAACGGCTCCCAAGCAAACTATGAAAAGCCCAAGATAATATCAAAGCAAAAGACTATCCTCAAAGGTCACGCGGCTGGACCATTTGCCATACCTCGATGCCTTTCCTTTGCGGGAATAACATTGCGCTCACTAGCTCCGTTCAGGTGGAATAAAAGCAAAGGAGAGATCGTTTGTTTGGTTGTAAAATAAAGTAGTTTGATTGTATATTGCGGTTGCCATTGTGCCTACACAAATGAAACTTTTGACCAACAAAAAGCAAATTCGGAATGTGGTGTTTATGAGAACTAGTAAATTCATAACATTACCTAAAAAAAAACTAACAACAACATTGCCCAAGATACAAATTGTACCTAAAATGTTAACACTTAATTCGGGTCCGAGCAAAAGCTCAGTGTGTTATTTTATTATTTAAAGGACCCTTTTTAATACTACCGCCCCGTTGATACTGTAACGAGGTTACAGTGTACTTACAACAATAGCAGTACTTACAATAAATCTAAATCAATTTAGCGCTTTGTGAATGTATTAAGAACCCTGACACCACGGGCCCGTTAACCCTGACAACCCTCGCAAACCTCAAAATCCCGTCAACCCC
>CM042752.1:24648347-24669582 GCA_022496165.2 Catalaphyllia jardinei | reverse complement strand
GTTATTCATGGGTTAAATTAGCACTAAAATTTACACTTCAGAGTTAATTCTCTGTTACATCATTTGTGTTCATAGTGCTACGCGGCACAACATTCATATGTACCCTTACTTTCTCTTCGCCGCGATTCACCATCTAAATCGACCCCGACTTTCTCTGTCCGACCTCGTAGCTCAGTCGGCAGAGTAACGGTAGATCTGTTCCGGAGGTCGTGGGTTCGATTCCCACCGAGGTCAAAAGATTTTTTCTTTACCTCGTGTGGTTCCCTGATTCTCTTTACTAGGGCTAACGCCCAGTGGGTTATTCATGGGTTAAATTAGCACTACAATTTACACTTCAGAGTTAATTCTCTGTTACATCATTTATTTTGAGTAAACTTGGCCATGTACAAATTACCTATAACTGAAGAAAAACTGAAAATGGTAGTAAACTAAGACAGTAAACACCAAAAAGATAATAAACCATAAAGGAACAAGGATGGTTAAGGATGGAGAAGATTGACAAGAATTACAAACGACGAACTTGAACAATTTACGCCAAACTTTTCAAGATGCGAAACCGTGACGTGGCTTTTATAATATATTGGTACGAAGAAAATGCTAAACACTTTCCTCTTTTCGTCTTTGTTTACTACCACAAATATCCAATATTGTACCAATGTTTCACGCACTTGTCTTATACAGAGAGCTTCGGTTTACGTAGTGCACACATGAAACATCACAGCTTGTTGTCTCGATATAGTTCAGTTGTTAGAACACTGCATTGGTTTCACAGTGGTTATGGCTTCGAATCCTGTTTAACAACGTGATTTTTTTACAGGCTTATTTCCGCAACTGCCTCAGATGCTTGAATAACTGCGACAGTCCGTCATTTCTTTAAACCTTTTTTCTCCAGTTTAAATGAATGATGCTTCACATTATTCACGTAACAATCTGTCGAATTTGTATGTAAAAAAACTGTGCTCGCACAGCACGTAAATTGTACTCTAAGGAGTAAATCATTAAGTTTCCATACAAGCTAAGTAGCCCATCAGGCAGGAGCTTATCCCAGTTTCTGTTGCATGAAACGACACGACAAGGAGTATTTCTACTCCACCAAGGATAGAAAGCTAGTCCATCGCAGAGTTACCCCCCAGCATTGAAGGCACCAGTACCAATTTCTACTCGCGGGTGGAGTGACGCAATGTGAAAGTAAAGTGTCTTGGTCAAGAACACAACACAATGTCCCCGGCCAGGGCATGAACAAGGACCGCTCGTTCCAGGGTTTGAGGCCACCGCACCTCCCGCAAGTGGCTAGTAGTGTACATGGAATAAATATTCGTGGGATTTCTCTATTTAATTTCATTTCTACCGCCATCTATACCTGACTCACAGACACCAACTGAGCGTAATAGAACACTTGTGATTGGCTTCTCGTCTCCACCTCTCGCAACAGAGCATACAAACATACTGACCAGCGGATGTACACCACCACACACAGGCTTGAAATGGCAATTGTTAAAAGCTGGGATGAAAAAAGGAAAAATCAAAATAAAACTAGCAAAGGATTTGGGTATGACTCCAATATCGTTTACTCCCGCGAGAATTAAAGTGGCGATTGGCTGAATGAAAGCTCAGTTACCTGTGTCAGTCGCCAAAAGTTCGTGAAGTATTTTTTGGACATTTTCCAAGCCAGGAAGAACTCATGTTGGAGAAGATACAGCAGAAGAACGCCAAACAACAACTGAAACGAAATATACCTGTTTATGAGTCAAACTTTGCAAAAGTAACGCTTTTGAGCGCCAGTATCAAACAGAGTGTCATGAACCCTTTTTTTAAGCACATATATATATTTTTAATAATATCGAGGCTGAAATTTGCGAATATTTTAAGAATAAACCTGAGATTTTGAAAGGAATTAAATTTTTTGTGTGGAAAATTTGTAAATACAGTATAATTTTCCAAGAGCGTTTTGAAAATTGGGGAATATTCGGTCACGTGACGTGTTAAGACCGATCGCGCGCAAGCGAGAATATTTGATGGATTAACTTTATCGCCATCAGGCTATATTAACACTATCCACACCCCAACGTCTTACGCTATAATCTAAGAATATCCACAAGTATATTTTCAACCTTAAATCGGCAGAAATTATGAATATCGACCGAAATTATTATTTAGACCGATTGCGCGCGAGCGAGAATATTTGATGGATTAGCTTTATCGCCATCAGGCTATATTAACACTATCCACACCCCAATGTCTTACGCTATAATCTAAGAATATCCACAAGTATATTTTCAACCTAATATCGACCGAAATTATGAACATCCACTCGCACTGAGGGTTGAAATTCACTAATTTGTCTCTACCAAGACATTAACTGCTGGCACACAGTTGTGTAAATACATACGCACCTTGCAGACTCTTAAGAAGTAACCTTGCTCTGTTGACGCGTAAAACGCTGGGAATGAGTTTAATTCCAAGTGACATCTGGGATTTCCAGTAAATGACGCCTTTACTGACAGAGTGGCAGCGCTAAAATGGTGAAAAGAAAACACGTTTCATCAATCAATAGGTCAATCAGTCTATAAAATTTTTCGTCAGTAAGTCATAATTAGAATGCCGACCCAATTTCACAAGAAGACATATCTTCTTCGACGTCCCACTGCACAAATTTCTAGTGGATGACCTCAGCTAACCATTTGCATCAAGACTTCAGACAGGCTTAAATTTCACGATGAGCTACATACCAAAGTCCAGAGTGCAATTCCACCCTATTTGGAGCCAAAATATTCAAAATCGCTATCTCATTTCGCAGCGCATAGAACCATACTTTTTTTAAGACAGTGCAAACGTATATATTAACGCCTGCCTCTCACCCCCTGGGGCAGCCTAGCCACCTTCTACCTTACCTGATAGCACGTAAGAATGGCGTATACACTGCAAACTCTACTCTCATTTCCCGTGTACACTCATTTATCCACTGCGAATCTCTGATCTCCTTCAGCTGTTTTGCAGACTCCTCACTGTAAAGAAATGGAGCGGTTTATTAACTTTTGGAGAATAAATCCTTCGAACTGGTCACCGATTAATATCACTATTGTTTAAGTGTTGTTCACTGTTACAATTGACTTAAAATGGAAAACAACACTTCTGTAATACTACTCTAAACAGGTCTACAAACCAAGGAGATGACATAACAGTCTTGTTATCGCAATGTTCTCAATAAAGGCGTTTGAGACAGAAAAGTAACATCTTGATACAAGGAAAGGTAACAAGATCCGCCAGATTTTGGGAAAGTATTTACTCGACGTAAGTCTACATACGAGCCAAGTGGCCCCCCCTGGATGGAATGCTAGTCCATCGCAAGGTTACTCTCAAGCATTAAATTCGCTGGTTCCCATTTATACACCTGACTGGAGAGACGTACCGTGAGAGTAAAGTGTCTTCCCCAATAACACAACAGTGTCCCTGGCCAGGGCTCAAACCCGGACCGCTCGGTCCGGAGACGAGCGCACTAACCACGAGCCACGGACCACCGCGCCTCCGTTTACCCTTCACACCTTTGTACAAAACCCGAATGGACGAAAAGTAAATACAACACACCTCGTTTGATTAAGTTTCAGGCTCATCCACATACCGTCACTATAGTGACATTGCGCGCGACAAGTTGTCTGGTTATCATTTCCGGAATGCTCATCACAAGCCTGGGGAAAGCGTAGAAAGTGTAAAATCACAATAAATTATTTTCTGTAAACTCTACCACAAATAACTTACACGAGACCAGCCATTTACCGAAACAGCTTATCATAAGTGTATATCATCGATAATTGCTGTTTATCTAATTGCAATAATAAAGATGAGATAATATTAAGTTGTCTCGTTACTTTGAAAGGACAGTACATTTTGAGAACGAAACAGAGTCTCAGCCGTGGTCACGCTATCTTTGATGGCGTCAAAATACGGCGTGGAAATTTGGAATAAAGATTTCTGGGAAACAACAAATACTAAAGCTTTCAAGAGATGCTTGATCAGAGAACTGATTTGAAACACGAACTACATCAAATGATAATTGTTGTATATCGTTACTTTCATTCAGTTATTCTTGTAGATAGTGTTTATTAATTAGTTAAATAATTAACTTATTCAATTATTTTATATTGATGCTAAAAATCCTTTTTAGGGATGCTCAAGTGCGTATTCTAAGTGATTTTGATGATAAAAGAATGCTGGAATGTCAAGAAGAGGTACGGTGGACAAACTTGGCCAAGAACAAAGGAATTACAACGAGCCAAACTTGAAGTTTGTTCACAAAAAAAGTTCTCAGAACCAACAGTCTATTACTGAGATATGTCCAGGATTGAACGCTAATGAGATTCAAATTCCTTACGATAAGCATCAAAAAGTGTCCTCATTGGTAAAAAGTCACCAAATCGCACACAATTCTGTCAAATATGAAGTAATATGAAAATGTCAAATGTCAAATAACCCTGCCAAATATATGACAAATACTACTATAGCAGATATATGCTAACATCCTTTGAAGACTTTAGTTTTTCTTCATTATATACTGTCTGTAGCTCAAATGACAAATGACTTTAATTACCCTCAACACGTCAGTCTTATATTGCGTGATCGTTGTTCGACCAAACAGAAGGCTCTGACTGTCACGCACCAAGATCTAAAGGTCAGAGAATTACAAACAATTTAAAAACGTTTACACACTTTTATAACTCTATGTTAATATTATTATATTGTACGTTTCCACTCAAGGAAAATAGTTAGTTATGTTATAGCAAAACAGGATAAAAGCTTAGCTAGTGAATCCCAAGTATAAGGCTTATTCCGGTAATCAATGTCAAGTTACTTTTAGCCAAGGTACCCCCGGTTCTTCTACAGATACTGTTACACGCGCGTTACGTGACAGTTTTCGTGGAGGACGACAATACGCGCAAAGGCGCATGCGCTGTCCACTCGAGAAAAATCAGTGTCACAGGATTGGCTATTTCTCGACTCTCTTGGGATTTCTAAAGCTGGATTACCTTGGGATTAACGTCCATAGGGACAAAAACTTTCTTACTCTTTATCCTCTCTTTGTTATGGTCGCTATGTTTAAAGTAAACACGAGAGACAGTGTTTCATGGGGATATCCAAACACCGAGAAGTTGAAAATACGACGCGCAGCGGAGTACTTTTGACGAAACTCGACGTGTTCGAATAGTCGATGCAACACTGTCTCAAGTGTTTCATCTTTCTTCTCACTCGAAACAAAAACTAAGGAGTAAACGGAGAAGTAAAATCTTCAAAATCTATGCTAATTAAGACCAGGTATCAAATCTTCCATAACGGCTGTGATTTCCTTTGTTCTATCTTGATACATTCTCAATGAGTTTGAGAACATACCATCAGCACGGCCGCATTCACACCTACCGTGAATGGTGTGTAGGAGGACGAAGCGCTGTTTTCGTACAGCGCGGCAGAAATATCCTTCCACGCATCTTTAACACTTCTTGGGGCAGTCAGCGAGACGTCATCTGATCTGCAAAATGGCGGATGGAAAACTGGCATCACAACTTTTAAACAAACAGCTGCCCGTACCAGGCGTAGTTCCTGTGTCATTGTCGCAAGGGTCACCTTTCACTCTTTCCTAGAGGGATCAAAGGTGACTCCGACAGGAAGGTGGGCTACTGTAAGTTGTTAATTAATTACGACAGCAACAAAATTGACAAAGTGGCCGGGATGATAAAGTGTAACAAGAGAAATATCCCATGACGCAAAAGTTCATTTTTCCTGAGAAAATGTTTCGAACAGGAGCGATAAAATTAGTCATGGCAATAACTCCGTTTTCTTGACTAATCGGTTGATTGACGTGATTGACAGACAGACAGACAAACAGACAATCGTCCACGACTTTCTCTGTCCGACCTCGTAGCTCAGTCGGCAGAGTAGCGGTAGGTCTAATCCAGAGGTGGTGGGTTCGATTCCCACCGAGGCCAAAAGATTTTTTCTTTACCTCGTGTGGTTTCCTGATTCCCTTTACTAGGGCTAACGCCCAGTGGGTTATTCATGGGTTCAATTAGCACTTTAATTTAGACTTCAGAGTTAATTCTCTGGTCCACCATCTGTGTTCATAGTGCTACGCAACACAACATTCAGACATACAGAGAGACAGACAGACTGACAAATAGACTGAGAGGAAGACTGACAGACAGACTGACAGTAAGGCAGACTAACAATCAATCAATTTATTAGTGTCGGTAACTGAGCTAGGGGCTCCTGTATAATACGCATGATAAAAAAAAACGATAAAATAAGTGCAAAAAACAAAAAACGTCAAGCAGACAGACAGACCGACAGAAAGACAAAAAGACAGGCTGACAGACAGACAAAAAGACGGACAGAAGAGACTGACAGAAAGACTAACCAAAACACTGACTGACAGACAGACAAACCAACAGACAGACTGACAAACCGACAGACTAACAGACCGACCGACCGACCGAAAGACAGACAGACAGACAGATTCAAGAGGCATCAACCATACCTAATAAACGCTCTCTTGATAGATTGGTTTAGACGATACACATCCGGGCTCATGACGCTTGCTGCTAACAAGCACGTGACCAGAAGGAACAGAATGAAAACCATCAGCTCTCTGAAAAACAATAACGTTACAATCACACAGGATTCGCCATAAGCTCAAAATATTATATATTGAAACCTTTCTTAATTTTTAAACGTCCCTTTAGGCCTGGTTCAAACGTCGAACATTTCACGAGCTTATCCTAATGTCGCTGTTACGTACGTGTATTTGGGTCGACCTCGAACAAAACGGCAAAGTTTGCCTTCGATTCAGACTAAGCGCTGTTTTTTCTAAACGGTGTCGCACTTAGACTCGTTTTGAAACAGAGGCACAAGAGAACTCGAAATGACCTAATTACAAGTGATACTGGTCCGCGGCGGATATCGTTTTTTGACAGGTGCCAATTGATCACATCATGGATGTCCAATATCAAAGAAGGACGTTATTTAGCTCTTATTAACCGAGCAGGTCTGTACGGGAAAATCTTGACCGAGGTCGTGATGGGAAAATCTAGGCCAATCAAATTCGTGAATTCAGTAGCTCCCAGTCCTTCTGAGACACAGCCACATAACAAAAGCCAATCTAACCTATAGCTGAAGTATGAGGCTCTGCTTGACTGCCCTTCAGGCCGCCGGAGCTCCGCTACAAAGTCAAGCTGAGTATTTATCGTATCTTCGGGAACTTTTCATTCAGCCACAAATTCCTAAGTTTTTGAAAGAGGGACAAATGGTGGAGAAACTTCCTGGGTAAGGTTCCAGAAAATCCGGAAGTTGTTAAATTTCTCAAAAGCGGACCATTCCAAATATCAAATGGAGCAGAAATTTCCTGGAAAATTTTTTCGAAAAATTTGAGTATACCTCGCGAGGTTGTCTTCTTTTCCGGAAATGATGTAAATTCGCAATTTTCTATTCAGCGTTAGTTCTTTAGGTCGCGATCACCACGATCATCCCAAAGAAAGATGACGGCCACCTGTATTCGAAAATGAATCAATAGTTTACTTTCCACTTGCCTGTCGATAAATACAAGCTGAAATTCGTCAAGAAAACGTAAAATTCCAGTCATGATCAAATGAAGCTCCCGTGGTGTACTTGGGCCACCCCATAAAATGTTTTCGTTTCCTATCGCCAGACCGACTCATTTTTTTCGAAAAGAAAAACGAAAATTCCAGATTCACAAGTCAAGGGAGCAAGTACTTAAATTTACAAACACAGGATCTTGTTTTATTAACTACAATCGGTATGGTGACATGTTCTTGTTTTTAATTAACATCGATAATACGTTTTTTGAATCTACGGCCGGGGGGCCGCAGATTCGAGCGTGTCCGTTAACCAGAAATGTGCAACAAAAAAATATTCGTACTTAATCAAGCTTCGGATGTGCGAAGATCGCTTCCCGATTAATGCCCGAATGACCGAATGTGCGATTGAGAGGAACAAAATATGTGAAGTTTAGTCACGATTGATTTGTCGGTAGACTTTCGGTCATTCAAACCTGTCGATGTTCGTAAGAGGGAGTTGCCCTTCAAAACGGAGGAAAACGCGAATTTACTCGCAGAAACCACAGCGTTACGGAGCGTTACGAATGACTACGACCTCTAAGCGCTGACCGCCCGTGGGACATTGCAGACTCGTTCCCCCATGCTCTTTGAAGTGACGCGAATTGGTGAGTAGAGAAAGTTTTCTATTTTTTCTCCTATAACCAGGCACAACTATCATGGGATGAGCCAAAGACATTGTTCTCGAATGATCTTGTATGACTTTGAGCGGTTTCCGAAAGGTTTTGATTGGAAATACGATTATTACATGCTTTCAAAAAAGGTATTTCCTGCTTTCATACAACTCGGAACTCAATGTAATGTTTGTTTTATTTCAAATATTTGATTCAGCTACAAACCGGATCGATTCTCTATAACGCTCTGATGGCAAAAAGTAATCTGAACCAGGTCGATATAAAGATTGTTCACATAATTTCTTTCTGGATTCTTTCAATATTACATGTGTAAATACCGACAGATCAGGAATGTATTATGGTTTACATATATAGAGCAGAGAAGTTCCGTGTCGTTTGTTCACCGTCATTTAATCTTAACAGGATAATATACCTACACTATCTCTAAGGGATATCATTGGTTTTATGAAAAGCTTTCATGAAGCTAGAGTTATAGCCTGCGAAAATTGCCGCCCTTCGCTCCCGAGTTTTATTCACTTCGGCGACCAGTTGTAAACTGTGGATTAATTACCAAGCTTGCTCGTAAAAGTCTTTTTTTAATCGCCTTTTTTAAAAGAAAATTCCATCAAGAAAAGTGTTGGTCTTCTGGAACGAAATATAATTGCTATCCAAAACTTTTCCCCGAGTTGTTTGATAATAGGAGGTACCCCTTGTCGGAAAAGATTAGTTTTCGTTAATTCTGGAGACATTGAATTAAACCCAGGTCTTGCAGAGATTCCTATTCTGCATACCTGTGGCCGTAAATTCATGTACTCATCGAGCACTTACTTTTAAAGGCGGTTCAGGTACTCGATGGTCGTGTTAATATACATATTTTACCATCTGATTATGTATCTAACAGATTAACCGTGAGATTTAATATGCAAAAGTAAACTGGAACACAAACTGGATGTTCTTTCGGAAAAGGCAAGGAACACCGAACGAAAAAACCACGTTTTCAAGTTGACTTTGTAACCAGGCTTTTTTACTTAGCAGTCCGGCCTTCTCTGTAACCTAGCCACTAAAAAAGTCACTGAAGTCACTGAAAAATTCCAAGCGAACCAAAGTGTAAGTTATCTCTTTCCACTCTGGTGCAACCAACCGGCAGATTCTGTTTCAATCACCCCCCAAAATTTCCGGAAATTGACACCTGAATTTTTGCTCCAATGGAAAGCGCCCCGCAGATTTCCTTTAGGCCCCGTCCACACGTTTCCCGATATTTTTGCATCCACAACTTTTTCTTTCCGGATTCAAAAATTTCCCCGCCCACACGTGGCGTATTCAAATCGAATTCGCCTGTTCACACACATACGATGGTATCCGAATTCGCCCTAGTTTCCAGGGCTCCTCTGCAATAAATTGTCTTCAGAGCATGCGCCATAGAGAAACTAGACCTGCACTTTGTTCCGCCATTTTGGTTTATTGTTCGTTAAGAGACTGGACACGATTTTACTTCGTCACCGGATTCGAAAATATCCGGATTCACCCGTCCACACGTTGTCGGATTCGCTGCGGATTTATTTTCTCCCACTCTGGAGAGCGGATTTAAAATACACGGATTCGCTGTAGAATTAGCCGAATGCGTGTGGACAGAAGCTGTATCCGGAAAGAAAAAGTTGCGGATTCAGTACCATCCGGATACGTGTGAACGAGGCCTTAGTTGTTCCACGCGGACACGTGCCACTTTTCATAGACCAATGGAAATACAAGACCTCTACACGAGGAGTAGTACAGCTTAAGCAATGAAGACCACGACCCCGCAGACAACGCCTAGTAAAAACTCAATTTCTAACTTTCCTTCGAATTTCTCAATTGTCCGAGATCTGTTCAGAGTTTCAGGGTGCCCATTGGTCTCAGAACTCGCCCAAAGTGAAAATGAAAAGCCGGGGTTCGATCCCAAATGAAAATACGAAACATCAGCCGCCGTCGTTACCGTTCTCTAAAGTACACAGAACTTGGTCATTTCATGTTGTTAGAGAGCTTAAGAAAACCACAACGGCGACGGCAAAGAGACCGTCGCCAAACAAAAGGTTTAATGAGTAAAACAATTGATGTACACGTGACTAATAAATCTTTGTACATTTCTTAGCCGTCCTTTGCACAATATCAACGTAAAATGACCAAGACCTGCGTATTTTGAAAAACACGAATGACGGCGGCTAATTTTTCGTACTTTCATTTGGAATTCAACGCTGGTATAACATACTTAGCTTGAGCCAGTTCTGAGACAGATACTGATGTGAATTGAACAGATATATTCATTAAAACTAATGTTTGGTACCATTCTCGTTGCCGTTGCCTTCTTAGTTTGTTTAAGCTCTCAGTATCGAATGTCCTTGTCTTAACTTCCGCGCTGATGTCCTGTGCCTCTGAATCACACAACAGACGAAAATCATACCGCCCTTTGTAGGATAGAGTGTTTGGTCAAAAACGAACATGCCAACCTGCATTAGGTCTGTTTTGGAAGCCGGTTCGTTCCAATACTATTCTAAACTATGGCTGTGTAGAATTCAAATGTGTAGCTAAAACAAAGAGACTATCTGTTGCTAATGCGGGTCAGCAATTTCCGCGAAATCTAGTTCCTTTTTACACAGGATTTCTTCTCTCACATTTTCACGCAATTAAAATGACTTGAAATAAGGCAATAGTGCACTTTTATTGTTAGACGATGTGCTTTTGGTCAGGCTACTTGAAATCTCAAAATTCTGAAATGAGCAAACTTCAAAAGGTTTTTCCTATATATATTTTTTTGTTTTGTTTCTATTTTCTTGGCTTTTTCCGCACTCGACTTTTGGTCGATAAATCGGTGAGAAATTGGTAAGCTAAAATCCCACAAATTCATTCTGGTAATGATATGTTCTTCGTTCTAATAAAAGGCGTTTTCGTCAAATTACTTTCTCTTTTAAAAACTCGGAAGGTATACAACAGCGAAATCAATTACCATTCGCAAGCAGAATATTAAATATGCCTAAAATTACGAATTCCATTTGCCGGCAAACTTTCAAAAAATAGATGTGAAAGCTAATTTATGATCCAACATCAGCTTGCACAGCCGAAAAAACAAAACGTAAAGCGAGAAGGAACTTCAATGAACAAAAAAAATTCTTTAAGTCATACTGCTGCTTGTTTTAGCGTGTATAAACTTAATGTACTTGGCTACCTTTTGGATATGGTGATGCTTCTACGACAAATCGTCTTTGTCAGCCCGCTTTTACATGCACTTCGCCCTTTATCGTACAATGAACGATGCTTCGTCATCACCACATGTAGGGATGGTATGTCTTCGATGTCACTAGCCATTCACAGCGCCTTCAATCGCCACTGTGCTCACATCGGACATCATTCCTACATGGAGCATTTGATCGCGCTTTTGATTAAGCCGTGATGGTGTCCTCGTCGTGTTCACAGCGTGGCCCCATCGTGCTACTGTCAGTTAGAAAGGATATATCGCTCAACAACATACGATATTCGAGCCTTAATGCACGACAAAATTGGGTTTTGGTCATTATGCCTCCACCTTTACCTATTACCTCTTTGTATGCTTGTCAGAAATACTTGACACTGAATGAAAGAAATTTTAGCTTACAAGCACCCCAAAAATAGATGCTAAAAATTACCCTGTGGCAAACAAGATCCGAACTTAATGTTATTGGGTAAAACAAATTAAAAAAAAACGCGAGCATTTTGTTGTGTCTTTACAATTCGAAAACAAAGACTTTAACCTTACAAACTTTGACCATTTTATCTGTTTATTGTTAGGCGTAATGCGCATGTACTTCGATGTTTTTTGGAGTGCGTTAAATCCCGTTCCATTATTGAAGCGCGGTCAAAACACCAAGGTAAAGCTTGCGTTAGACCGTGTCACGCAATTTAGTGATTTTCTCTTTGTCTTGAAGGTGAACTTTGTACCCGACATAGCATGTACTAGCGACCCAATGGAGTGAGTTTGAAATACTCCGAAAACGAACACAAACAAAAACAGCTGTAAATGAAATAAACCTATCTCCACAACTTGTTCCGGTTGAATATACCTCCTTCGACAAAGGAAATAAATGCACGCCCCGCCGAAAATGAAGAAAACAAAAATCGCCGGACGCAAACAACAGACATCAAATTGCTTTGCCAAAGAGGATTAGCACAAGTCCTTGAATTATTGAAACTTATGTTCCATTATGCTGCACATGAACTTTGCTCTCGACTTACATCGTGTAGTTCCAAAGTGCTCTGCTCTGCACGCGCTTGTCCCTAGCTTCAGATAGTTTGGATTTTGATGGCGGCTTCAGGAACTTGAGATATCGCTGCCTTCTTCGAAGGGCCAGTGCCTAAAGTTACAAAATATTTGCGTCACCATTCAAACCAGCGATATAATGTTATGTCAACATCGATATAAAGAAATAAAACTGAGGAGATCAATATTTTTTTCTTGTATATTGCTATTACTTATGAAATTACATACACGCTCAGTTGTTCACACAAGTGGTTTCCAAGTGATATAGAAAACATCAACATGAGGATTTTTTTAATTGCGTGTCTGTTACGTGCTCTACCGTGAGACAGAATTTACAGATCAGTTTGACAATCTTCTCGGTCATTAAAAGAAGTGCACTCAACACAGCGTTTTCACAACTGTGCGTTGATTTTCTAAGGTGCCGTTGACACAGGCACTACGTCGGGCGGAGGAATTTAAAACGGAGCTTTCTTTTCCCTGCTAGGCCTTCCGTCCACACTAATCAGTCATGAAAACGGAGCTTTTCGATCGATTTTCGAAACCAGAGAAATTTCAAAAAACACGGGCTTCGCGATTAAAGCCCTAGTCAAACGGATCGGCAAGTAGTCGCAAGTGGACTTGGTTGGGTGGCCAATCGCACTCGCAAGTTTCCTCACAAGTACTCGCTAGTCGCAAAAAAAAACCATTTCAAGGCACACATATCCTGTATTTCATTGGCTAATAATAGGTTAATGAACGTCACTCAGCTGGCGTTGACTTGGGTTGGGTGGCCATACGGTGAAAACTTGCTTTGACTTGCGTGCAAATTCGATCGCGATCAACGTGAGCGCAAGTCAACGCAAGTGCACGCAAGACCTGGCCAAACGGAGTCACAAGTGGACCCAAGTTTTCAACTTACGTCTACTTGCGGCTCCGTTTGGCCAGGACTTTAGAGTGAGCAGAAAACATTTTGAAAAAGAAAATTTGGTTCGAAAACGATGAGGGCACGATATTTCCCTGCCCGAGTTTTAGTCAAACAAAAATTCAAAATCACCAGTAATTGTTCCGTTTCTAAATTCCTCTGGTGTAGTGTGAACGGAAAACATTTAATGCGTTTTCAAAGTGAAACCTCCGTTTTCAAATTCCTCTAGCGTAGTGTTTACCGCCGTTTTCGTTGATGTGCGACCTTGGAAAACAAAACACCCGCGGAAACGTTTCCAAAAGTTCCGTCAATCTTACGTGTTATCGACAGATCGGATCGAAATCTGCCAATAACAGCCATTAGCATGCCGTAAAGAAGGTCCGAAGGTCACACTGTTGGCTGTGATTGGTGGATTTCGATCCGATCTGTCGATAACACGTAAGATTGACGGAAATCTTGGAAACGTTTCCGCGGGTGTTGTTTTCCAAAGTCGCGTATCAACGAAAACGGTGGTAAAAGACCCAACGACCGCATGTACAACTTTTTCAGGCCTTTCTTTTGCCAGCCAATCAAAGAATAAAAAACCGATCGCACGAGGTGTTGACAAGTACATTTGTTGGTTTTCCACACTTCTCACATACAATAAAGAGAATAACCGCGCGTAAAATTTGACATTTGTTTGGTTTTTCTCACAACAACAACTGTTACAGAAACGGAGAACTGTGAAAGAACGACTGGACGGCGAGACTCAGAGCAAACAGTAGGGTGCGGAAGAAAAGGGAAAAAGTTACGTTAAACTAATATCACGTTCTTGTTTGGTTTGTTCTAGCTTACTGGATTGAAGTAGTCATCCTCCCGGCTAGTTTCTTCCTCGAATCCTTTATTAAGGTGACCATAGTGTATGTCGTGTAGAGCAGAAGACGACAAGTCTTCAAACCCTTCATCCACATCTTCGTCTTCCATATTTCTTTTGGACTTGTACGCCATGTACAAGATAAAAGCCACGACCTGCAAGGGTTTAAATTCATGACACAATACAAAACGCATTTTAAAAAGTTCTTGATAAGTACTTAGCTAGTTATGAACTTGAAGTTGTAGCTCATCATGTCACGTTTGTCGAGCGGATATTTCGAGATTTAGTTGTATTCAGGGCAAAGTGGAGGATTGTGGTTGTGTGCGCGCTAACAAGGTGGAGTAGAGAGTTTTTCGTATTGGAGGGAAAACAAATGTTGATTGATCCCATGGGGAGGTGAAAGATTTCTTTTCCCGTCAGAGTTTTGCGACTTTCTGTATTCCCTTGATGAGGACAAATACCCTGCTGTTTGAAGAACCATCAGGGAGATTGAAATCTCTGAAGTTAGGTTTAGAAGTGTTCTTCATGTGCCTTAGATTTCCGCGAAAGTCTTGCACCCGTTTCGCCAATGCAAAGAAACAGGAAGAAGACGAACTTGAACATATAGGAGGCGGAAAAACATGTTTTCCCTGGTTGCTTAAAGAAAGCTGCACAGCTTCTTTAGGAGCAGCAATAAAACTAGGTAAGCACTAAATTAAAGCAAATGCATGGTAATTTTGTCAAAGCTTACAAAGCACTCAAGACGAACTTACCATGATAGGCTGGGAGACAAGAAATGACTCCAGGAATGTAAACAATAATGACTGTAACCAGCGAATGGACAGGTCCCAGCCAAAACTGCAACAGAAAAGCAAAAACACGACACCTTTTAACAACAGCGGATGGTTCCTTGTTTACATTAATAACTCATTAAGCTTAGGAAACAGCAATAATTCTCTGAAGGAACAGAAGCGAGGGTGTTTTGCGCAAAGCTACTCGATGACACACAGCCAAAAGTATGAATCAGTTGTTTGGTAGCACAGCCGAACGAAAAACACCGTGAAATATAAGCGGGGACCACTGTTACAGTAATATTAGAGAGTCTAAGAAAACCACGGCAGCAACGTTAACGGGAACGTCGCTTAACAAAAGGTTTAATGAGCAGAACAATGGCTGTGCACGTGCGTTATAATTCTTGGTACATTTCTTTGCCGTCCTCTGTAAAACAACGTTAAATGACCAAATTCTGCCTTGTCTGGAAAACGTGACCCACGACGACTGTGTTCCAGATCCAGTTTTGAGGTAGTTTTGACAGTGATAAACAATGTAAATGACTTTCAAAGCGCCGCAAGATTGGTAGCTAAAAATATAATTTAATTTTTCCATCGCACTTGTTCTTGTCATGGTTATCATAAACTCCCTGATAGAGAGTTTAAGATAACCACGACGGCAACGGCAACGGGAACGTCGCTAAACACAAGGTTTAATGAGCAGAACAATAGCTGTGCACTTGCGTTATAATTCTTGGTACACTTCCAGGCCTTCCTCTGTAAAACAACAACGTGAAATGACCAAATTCTGCGTTGTCTGAAGAACGTGAACTACGACGGCTAAATTTTTAAAATTCTATTTCAAATTTATTGCGGTGTCCCAGATTCAGTTTGGCGATAGCTTTGACAGTTACAAAAAAAGTAAATGACTTAAGAGTATCTCGAGATTCGTAGATAAAATATAAATTGATTTTTTAATCGACTTTGCCCTTGGCGTCGCCGTCGTAGTTTCTTAAACTCCCTAATAAAGCGAAACGCGGCCATGGCACCGATCTTGCTTGGGAAACTAGAAGATGGCAGCTGCAGATTTTACCATACTGTTTTACGAGCGCAACATAGCTATACTTTCTATAGCCCTGATTAGCTAGGTTAGATTCGCAAGGCATTGTAGTAAAATCTACGGCTGCCATCTTTTGTTAAAACAGCATTGCGTTAGCTAAGTTTGAAGTTTTAAGAACTCTTTTGCGTGCTTTTACGAGCGTTTTAGATTCTTGTGCGCTAACCACGCTACTTGGAATTATGGCAAAATATATCAGTGGCCATCTCTCGCGTTGCTTCTGAGTCATGTCTGCCTGCTTTCTTGCAAACTCTACAGAAAGAGTGCATACAACGTTCTTTGTCAAATGAATGACATGAATTGGCATGCTTGACTTTATATAGATAGCCGAACAGGCTCACTCTTGAGTCACACGCGCTCGCGGGTACGCCACGCGCGCTTGTGTTCCAACGTGCGCCTGCTGGCAGGACAGAGTCAATGCGTTTTTTTTCTCATTTTCCTGGAAGAAATTGCTATTTTATTGAAGGTCAATGTCACAAAGGAAATCAAATTCTGTCGCACCGAAAGTGCAAGGATACGTCACTGGATTATGATGCACACTAATGTGGACTGAGTTTGACAGCGCCGCTTTGCTAGGTAGGTATTGATCCGTGAAAATGAAAAGTGACACACCAGAACGACCTACGTAAAACAATTTGTAGCCTGCCAGCTGGCTTACCTTTGAGTCACACGCGCAACCGGAGAGAAAAGCCATCCGGCGCGAAGGAGTTTGGTGAAGAGGCACCGATTTCGCGCTCGCGACGCGCTTACGCTGCAATGTGAGCCTCGTCGCAGGCTATAAACATTTTTGTGACAACCTCACACTGGACGTGAAAGGAAAACCTAAACTGACATTGTCGATTGTAGTGCTTACCAGAGAGCTCTTTACTCTTAATAAATTTTAAGTTATTCCCATGCCGTACTTACCTCACTCCATACCAAACCGTGAACACGCCAGCAGTGGCAGCGGTCAGCAGGCAACCAACCCAGGCCACGTACACACAAACATGCGGCAAAGAGAAGCGCGAGCGATAACCACCGCCCCCTTCAGACGCCGATGACGACAACGATACGCTATAGGTGCTGCGTTTCTCAAATTCCAATGACTTTTTTTCCTTGCCTGGAGAAACGTCAGCAAGGAATTGACAGGTCTTTACTAGAGCCGCGTGACTCTTGCCCAGCGGACGATCAGCGGAGCTCAGAGCACCCTGGCCTGAATTGTAACCCAGACTTGTGCTATCTATGAGGGGAGAAACAAAGCATAGGTATTGCAAAAAAATATACATATCAAATCGCGCTACTTTTGGCCCTCTAACAGGTCAAGAAATTTCGAAACATTTCCTAAATCTACCGCAGAACGAAAGTAAACCATGTTTCACTATAGTTCTGTCCCCTCTTAATTATTCAAAGGGTAGATGAATGGATGGATAAATCAAATCCGTTGGAAATCGCATTTTGCTTCGTTGCTTCGTTTTCAACAAACATCTCATAGGACTTTTTGCTTTCTTGAACAAGTGCTTCTTAATTTATCTCGCTGAAAAGCGTCAACGCTCAGGTGAATTATTTCAATGTTGTCTTAAAAGTGAATATTCTTCGGTAGTACAACAAAATTCAAGCATTTATCTGAAAATGCTACAAGTCACTTACTGGTAAGTTTTTTTCCGAGTTTTATATTTCTGTACCTGATTCACTCTCAAGGGATTCCACTGAGCGACAGGAACATGTATCTGAACGCACGTCATCCTGAAAGATAAATTCAAATTCGAACTATGAGAGTCCATCAGGCACGATAATCATCATGAGACAAGCAATAACCTATTGCGGGGCTGTGAGCGATGGACTTTTGTCCCTCTGGCTTTCAGATCAAAAAGTTACTCAGGTCTTTTGGCCTGATTCGAGTCTTGCCGGAGTTGGAAACGGCGATGCCGCGAGCCGCTACTAGCGGTTCGCGGCATCGCCGCTCCTACCACGGATTTTCGAGGGAAAGAGAGACTGCTCGCAGTCTAACTCTCAAAGTGCTTGTCGATTGGTGTCGTGCCTGATGTCCAACGCTTTGATTACCAATGTGACACTAACCATTGCTTAAAACGCCCTCCGTGCAATCACTTAGATCTTAATCGGAAATTTCATTATCACAGTGAGCTGAACATTCAAACCCGAAAAGTAAACTATGGAACTGGCTTGGCCATGTGGTTCAGTAGGGCGCTGAATTTATGATCCGGAGGTCCTGGGTTCAAATCCTCCTCCTTCCTGCCACAAGATGGATTTGTAGTTGGTGGTTCCAGATTCAACTCCTCCACGCTTTGTAAATAGCCAACTGGTCAGCCTCCTGCCAGTTGAGATTTTTTACAATATTTGTTGGCTTATTTCAGTGTCCTCAATTCGTACATTAGTGTGCGACACTGTGACACTTGAATAATGTGATTGATTGATCGATTGATTGATTTTTCATTTATTCATTTATTCATTGTATTTAACCGTATGAACTTACCAATTCCCAAACAGTTTCAAACCATCGCTTTCTTTCTCCGATGTTCTTCAAGATGAGCACAGTTTCCAACGACTGGTCAAGAACTATGGAGAAATTTCCAGGAAAAGTAGGAAAAAGTCACGCACTCGACACAAAATCAGATTCGCGTTACTAGCTCATTAGTCTCCCTCGAAGGCTTTGGTTTTTCTGTTGTGGTCACGCATCACTTTGCATGATCACCAAATAACGCATACAGAACCTACTTTTAGTAAAAAAGATGCAAGTTACAAGCAATTGACAAGCTTTCCCTTGACGCAAAAACACGAGTTCTTGCTTGAGGCAAAGCTAGGGGGTGTGAAAGTGAAATAAAGGCTGGCATGGTTTTCTTGTGGAAGAACGAGATGTACGCGTACAAACGCATGTATCACACGCACGTCCTCGTGTACTACACGTGCGCTACTTCTTGAGTAATTGTTAAAATAACCTGCCGTCATGGCTATCGATACCGGCTTCCTTACCTGAAGACGATACAAGCTCTGTGGTGTCCGTTTGCGACTCAGAAATCATGGGATACACTTTCACATGATGACGAAATGATCGCTATAAAACAAAAAGGAAACATCATTGCCAAAAGAACAGAGAATGACATAAAAACGTCTTTTGATGTGGGCGGAATCCAGGGTTTGTAAATGTGAGAGGTGGGGGTGGGGTGAAGTACGGAACCGACAGATGGACGGCTCCTTTCAGTGCTTGTACAATGATTATGGAATGGAGATTTCGGTGATGGCCATTACAGGCTACTGATAGAAAACATTATCAATCCTTCTCACTCTTTGAAACTCAAGTCTATAGAAAGCCAACTAATACTGGCTTGCTCTTACATTTCCATAGTCATACTGACAAACGCTATAAAGACTCTTTATTAAAGACAATGTTACATCGCGCTTAGGCGCTATCTTCCACAATAGAGGCTTTTAATGAAGAATGCGCCAAATTGCACTCAATTTTTAGCCGTCTTGATTACCCTTGGAGTCTTATAGATTCTGTTATTTCCAATTTTGTTTCTCAAAAACCTTCACCAGGCAGAGCGGAGAGAAATGCTGACGAGAGCAACATAGTCAGAATTAATCTACCTTTCAAAGATCAGGTCTCAGCTAATTCTGTTCGGAGGCAGTTGCGTGATCTCAGTAATAAGACTGGCCTCGCTTTGCAGCCAGTTTATGTTAGCAAGAAATTAGAACAAGACCTAAACCCTATAGAAGCCAAGCCGTCAATTGTTAATCAGCAATGCGTTGTTTATCGTTTTGTATGTGATCTGTGCGATGCAGATTATGTCGGCTATACAGCCCGACACCTTTTTCAACGTGTCTCTGAACACAAAAATTCGGCAATTGGCAGGTAGGAGGGATCGTTTGGATGAGAGTCATTTTAAGATTCTGAGAAAGTGTCAAGGGAAATTTGATTGTTGAG
Organism: Catalaphyllia jardinei; assembly: GCA_022496165.2. NCBI lineage: Eukaryota > Metazoa > Cnidaria > Anthozoa > Scleractinia > Caryophylliidae > Catalaphyllia > Catalaphyllia jardinei. Next base: position 24,649,546 of record CM042752.1, on the reverse strand, counting down.
TGTTTGAAATGCTTTATATCAAGAAGTTCAAACCTAATTTGAACGTGCAATCGGACTATATACGTGCGAAACTTTTTGTTTAATCTGTAAAATTATTTTCTCTTATTGTTCGTTTTAGTATTTATAGAACTTATTTTTATACATTCTTGACTTGATAATGACGTTGGGTTAACGTCGAAACGTTGTCGGTTTTAGCTTTTATAGCTTTTTATCGTTTTTAACTTTTTAAATCTTTTTTTTTTTTTTTTTTTTAATTGCTTTACTCACACCATTTACAATGCAACACTTACATTACCTACACTACATACATTAATAAAGATACTTACTTACATTATGTTACATTACAGTGCCTAACATTTACAGATCTTGTTTTTTTTAAATTTGATAAAAAAGAACAATCATTTTCACTACATAAATTGCTATACTTACATCACTTTTCTCTATTTTAGGCACACACACACACACACTTACATACATATACCCGTAAAATACCCGACTTTACGTTTGGAGGCCTTACATTGTAATTCTTTCTTAATACTTGTTCAGATAAATTTTTTAAAGAGATTAAAGAAAATTATTTTAAACTTGCTAAAATTGTTCTCTCCACACCTTAAAGAGGAATAAAAAAATTAAAAAAAATAAATCAGAGATTGTTTTCACGTATGAAGGCTCCCCATTTTGCATTAAATTTCTCTAAAATTCCATTTTGAAGAGCATAGCGTCTCTCCACTTCTAAGCAGGTCAGAAAGTTCTGTACACAAAGATTTGGTGATGGGAAAAGGCAACTTTTTAAATCTTACAATCTTATTAAGAAACGTTTTGTCGCAAGTTTTTATCGTCAAATGTTATTCCAAGTCACTTCTTCTACGTTCTCACTCTTTCCCAGTTTTATCCATCCGTGTTAATTTCTGGTTCATTACTGCCTCTTAAAATTCATTTTACCTCGCTCATCTATTATTTCGATAATTCCATCGATTTCAAAGCAACTTTTTGTCAATGCAAACTTACTCTGCTGTATCTGAACAGGAACACCCACAGCAAGTTAACAGGTATTGCGAAAATGCTGCACAGGACACCTATCCATATGCTCTCTGCGGTGACGTCAATGAAACCTAGCACTTCTGGAACCTGTAGAAAATTAAGACAGGAAAAGTTCAAACAAGCGATAGTTTGAACGATAACGTTCAAGGCTCTTCTGG
>CM042752.1:24634888-24648247 GCA_022496165.2 Catalaphyllia jardinei | reverse complement strand
TTGTGGTATAAAAAGCTATTTATCAATTCGCATAGCCTATGTTCCGGTTTAGACTGGTTTTACTTGAAATAGTTAAATTCTTTAGAAGTCTGCTTCTTACATAAAAGCCCGTGAACAGCTTAAACGCAAACAACATTTCAAAATCTAGCCATTTCCGAGTTGCTTTTTATCTCATTTTTCCAATTGAGCCCTGGAACACAACATTTCATTGATTTGCTAGACAATGAATGTGAAAGAAAAACTCATTTCCGTATGAAAGGTTGAGAATCAAGACTCAGGTAAGAGTAGCTCGGAAATGGCTTACTGTTCTGACTACAAGGACGTACCTCAGTTTTAGGCCTGTACCAGGCCATGTTGACACAGAGAAAGCTAAGCAGTAGCGACACACAACACGTCAAACGCTGTCAGAACAGACACAAAAATGTTACACTGGCCATGAGATAATTTCGCTCTATTACCGTTAGTAAGCCGGTCCCGCTTCTTCGCACTACGCCAGAGGAATTTGAAAACGGAGGTTTCAGTCTGAAAACGCGTCAGATTATTTCTGTCCACACTACGCCAAAGGAATTTGAAAACAGAGGTTTCCCCCCTCATACCGTCCACACCACCCCGGAGGAATTTCGATCAAGGAAATCACATTATATCGTTTTCGAAAAGTTCCGTTTTCCGACAAAATGTGTTCCGTCTACACGAAAACGAAATGCTGCGTTTCCAAATTCGTCCGATCTGAAGAGCTCCGATTTTGTGACAGATTAGTGTGAACAGTACGTCTAACCGTAGAAATAAAGCAGCGCGTTCAAATTCCTCCGCGTAGAGTACACGAGACCTAAAACGCTACGAAAGAGTAACTCACATTAATCACATAATCGAAACTGTATCCCCTTGTATGTGGCCATTCAAATGAAAAAAACACGGAGCAGTACATCCACATGGTACTGTTTATTATTATGTGCAAGGTGATTCTAGCTTCTAAGTCTGTTGATGAAATCCTAGAGCGTGACCAGTGCTTTCATGTGGTACTGTTTATTATTGTCTGCAAGGCGATTCTAGCTTTTAAGTTTGTTGATGAAATCCTAGAGTGTGACCATTCAAATGAAAGCTATTTCACAGCACTTTCGTGGAATACAGTTTGTCATGCCCTGTAAAGTGATTCAAATTTTGGCACCTGTAGTTGTAATCCAGTTGGTACTCGACGAAGCACCACTCATGATATGCTAATAACATAAAGGTTTGCATTTTGTGTACTTGGGCAATCTTTTTTACCTGTGCACGTGTGAACCTGCTGTAAGACGGCCGCCCCAAAAGTGAAAACCACAAGTGATAGTCCATAATGCTCTTTGAGAAGTGTTGAGAAAAGCTCTGAAAGGGAAAAGGGAAGGATAAGAAAGAAAAATGAAATAGCAGAGATACTGAATGTACAGAGATACTGAATATGCTGCATTTTGGGCGCTAACGGTATGTAACAACACGGTAAGAGACCTGATAGTGAAGATGACTTCCACGCGGCTGTTTTATGTTACCCTATGTTGCCTTCTGTTGCTTTATGTTGCCTAGTGTTGCCTTATGTTGCCCTATGTTGCCTTATGTTGCCCTATGTTGCCTAGTGTTTCCCTAGGTTGCCTTATGTTGCCCTATGTTGCCTAGTGTTGCCTTATGTTGCCCTATGTTGCCTAGTGTTGCTCAATGTAGGCTCATGTTTCCCTATGTTGCCTTATGTTGCTCTATGTTGCCTTATGTTGCCTCATGTTGCCTTATATTGGTCTATGTTACCTTATGTTGCCCTATGTTGCCTTATGTTGCCCTATCCTGCCTTATGTTGCCTTAAGGTCTTGTTGCGGAAACATTGTTTCTTGTTACGTCTCCCGGGGTGGCTAAATTAGCGGGAAACAAACAAAATGTTTTGCTGCCCCGATGGCTAAACGAGGAAACATTGTTTCGGAAAACAAAGGGTCACTCATGCGCATTATAATAAACTGACTTTCGAAGAGGTCTGGGGAGACTTCTTTTTTGTTACAGGGCTTATTCCCCCATAAATTTTGACCTTATGATACCATATTTTGGTCCTGTTCAAGCAGTCTTGATGAGCTACATTCCGCAATAGTCATACAAAGCAATAATAAACTCTCTTTCCTCGTCCTTTCAATTCCTTTCCTTCCTTCCCTTCTCTTCTATTTCAACCTCGCCGTCAGCCATTGTTGTTTGTAAAATATAAAATAAAAAATATACTAAAAAAAAATAAAATATACTACATAAATACACGATCCAGTGTAAAATTTCCATTGTACCTGAAGAAGGCTGGTTTTGCCAGCCGAAATATAGTACACCTTCAAAAAAACATTCTACGTTGTATCGGTTCTTGCTTTCATATTCCTCATTGTTGTTTGCTTGCCGCGTTGCTGGGAAACGTTTTTAATGAGCAGCACTGGAAACTAATCAACATTGTTTTCATGGTGGCTAAACTGGGATACATATGTTTCAGACGCAAAATTTGTGTCCGGGAAGCAAAAATGTTTTTGACTCCAGGCAAAAACATTTTTTGTTTCCGAGCAGCAAAATTGGTTTCCGCAACATGTTTCCCGCGCGGCTAAACTGGGAAACATTTGCCTCCGCAACAATGTTTCCGCGACAATGTTTCCTATAGTTTAGCCAGGCCTTTATGTTGCCCTATGTTGTACAATGACGTTCTAGTATACTGCAATGAGGTGACGCCATGTTGTTTTGCCACTTCGCTGACCACAACTCTGGGCTTAAAATAATTTCTTGAATTCAAATTGACGTCAGTTTTTCATGCGTCTGTTCTGTTACTGATCGTGAATTTCGTCATAACATTGTCAAAGTAGCTGTCCGCAGACTACTTTGAACCGCCGACCGGTGAGCTCAGTTGGTAGAGTACCGGACTGCCGAGCGGGAGGTGGCAGGTTCAAACCTCGACCGGACCAACACTCAGGGTCTGAACACTCAGGGTCTAACTAAGGAGAAAGTGCTGCTTTTGTAATGACATCTGCAAGTGGTTAGACTTTCAAGTCTTCTCGGATAAGGACGAGAAACCGTAGGCCCTGTCTCACAGTACTGGTGTGGGACGTTAATGAACCCACACACTGTTCGAAAAGAGTACCCGGTGTGATGGCTTATCACTTATTCTGTTCTAGGGGCACCTGTGTATCATATTATTCTCTCTAATAAGATTGTGAACTGCATGGCTGCAATTTGCGCCTAACTAAGCAATCTGGCAAAGTCCCCCACAAAGTGTTGTAGAGCGCATTAGATCATTGCGTCATGGTAATGCGCTATAGAAATTCATAAAATTCATTCATTCTGTTCGTCCTTATTCAACTGTTCGTCCTTAACTTCAATCGCGGAGCGTCAGAATTGTTTGCCCTTGAGCTGACAAGCGCATAGTTCGAAATCGCGTTCTTTAATTTCATAGAAGCGTGGAGCGAAAGCTGTTCGTCCTTGACTTAACAAGCGCATTGTCTGAGATCGTTGTCTTCGATCTCAGAAGCGTGAAGCGGCAGCGTTGGTCTTCCTTCAGTCTTTTGTCCGCTCAGCTTCGCTCAGCTGTCAGCCTGTCACCTACTTCGGTTTGTTTGTGAAATATCGGCACAGTTTAGGCACAATTTTACCACAATTTTACCACAGTTTTACCATTGAACCACTTTGTTGACCACGAAATACGGCAACTGTTTGTAACAATACTCGTTTAAAACACGGAGCTGTCGCGGTTAAAATCACGGCAAATACAGTGTAGGCTATCACGACCTATCGGTTTGTTTATGAAATATCGCCTTCTTTGATTTCATAGTTGTCCATGTTATTTGTCCATGATTTCGAATAAATCACACTTGCGTTAAATCAATCATTTTGACTCGAACAATACGCATACTTTATAACCTAGAGTGCTTTTATTTACACCTTGAAACAGCAACAATTACAGCATATTAGTAAATCTAAGGAAAGGAAGCAATGGGATTAGTGTCACGTGGAATGCTCTGGTGTTACTGTTTCACAAAGTTTGTAAAATCACTCTATTGCTACTGTCAAAATGGAGGAAAAAACGAGTAAAATCCGGAGGGTGTGCTCATGGACAAACAAAACCACCCGACCTTTCCCTATAGGCCCCTAAATCTTTTATTCACCAAATAGGCAAAAAAAAATCCTCGTCCGCATTTACTAACCTTTGGTTATTACTAGTTGTAAAAAATAACTTTTTCATTTTTCTCTGACTGGGTTCTTGTTTCAACTGAATAACCAGAATTACTTACCTTTTTCAAACTGCTAGAATGTTTTGAGGTTTCCTTAAACTCGCATTCAACCTGGAGGATACGATTAGCATAAAGAGCGTATCAACATATCTGCAATAGCATTGTGCACAGTTCCTAAAAATAGATTGCATCACCAGAGACCCCCCACATGACTCAGACAGGAATTACACTCCGATAGAAGGTTTTGTATGTGCGCGTTGTCTTCTAGACAGGGAAATCAGGCAAAAAAGGAAAGACTAGTGGTCTAAGTTTTTGATTAGCTTAGATTATCTAAGAAATCAAACACTGCTGCCATGGGTAATGGAAAACGGATTCAAGGTGTCCAGAAAAGCGCATAAATGCCACAAATTGCACGAAGATCGTACAAAGCCGTAGTGACAGTTGGACAGATACCAAAACCTTCAAGAATGTGAGGTCGAGAACTTTTAGCTCAGCGATTTCGACTGTAGCTGATCAGAATAGTAAACAAGGAAACGTATTACGAAGAATCTTATCTGCTGTTTATTCTGGTCTGGAAGAGAAGACTTATCAGCTGACCTATTGCCAGAAACTCTCAAACTTGACAACCCGAGCCGTCCGCTCAAAAGAATACGATAGAACAGTAAGACATATGATTATTTAATATCCGTGAGACAATTCTAAATTCATAGCAGAACCAGTGTCCTGGGCAATTTGGGGGACCTAGATTTTAATGGAGCCATATTTATCCCACCACATAAACAAATCTGTGACTGTGAGCAGACCTCAATTGCAAATATATTTCAGATTGTAGTTGTCGGCGCGATAGTAGGGGACTTCAGATTTGACTATGAGTACGAGATCGAGTACGAGAACGACATTTCAGTTCTGGTTTGCAGGTTCCACATTATCACAACACAGACCCATTTCATCCCATGAGCTTCCCTCTCTACCTAAACACTAACATGTAGAGCGAGGACTCTAGAAACGTCACTAGTTCGAAATTAGAAACTCGCACTCGTACTCAATCTCGTATTCGTAGTACAATGTGAAGGTCCCTAGCGTGACATAACTGAGCGCGGGCTAAAACTGTTTTTATAGGCGAAGACAGAGCAGACTCCTCACGGTAATCGGATCTACGTTATTTCTTTATGGTATTTGTTTGCTGGCTTGCTGGATTTCTTGTGGGTGATACAGTTGAATGTCAGGTACAATAGTAACATTTTTCTGCTATGGAGGTAACGCGTGTATTCGTAAACAGGCTTCATACATGAGAAGCCCATCATATTTTGCCGCCCTTCTTGAAACTCTGTATTTTTATTATTCCAAGACACACGTCGTGGGTTCTCTCCAACATTTAGGCCTGGAGAGGCCATTGAATTGCTAAATGGATGATTGAAAGACCTCACGAGCGGCGTTGTTTCATACGTCGCTCTCAAAGAAGTAGCGCATGGAATGATTTGTTTGTCTGAGTGACACCGGAGATCAAATTTTCGTGACGTCATTAGTGCGCGACGCTATTACTACTTTGATAATTATGGTATGTATCTCTGTTCTTGTATAATAATTGAAAATTGTTAATCCCCAGTATGCTCGGCTGATTGAAAGGGTTTTCACCTGAATGTCGAAATTCGCATTTGCTTTGGTATTGCATTATTACGCTAAAAGGATTGGCTAAAAAAAATTCGCACCACTTTGTCATCTAATCAGAAGAAAACCAAAACCAATCATGACTTGCTCGCACATGTTTTCCTGAGTTTTTGCGTCAGCTACATGTGTTTACTTCGAGTTGTGATTGGTTCACAGGATTGTTGGTGTACTATGTGATTGGCCAGGGAGATTGCTCTGGTTTCGGTTTTACGGCACCCAACTAAAATCTGCTTTGCACTAATCAGTTATTACAAGTAGCACTTGTACCTTTCCGTCTTCTTCATCAACAGCCAGCCACCTGTTGCAGTTGAAAAACCTATTGAACAAACAAACGTCGTAATTAAGCTTTCTTAATAATCAAATGTTCCATTTTAGTCGATGATCATGCAACTTCTGGTTACCAACAAAAACGAAAAAGCCAGTTTTCCACTCCCACCAGAATAAGTTCTGTCTTCAATCTATTGTTTCCTAGACAAAATGAAATTCTGTTTCTTCAAAGGGTCACTGCCTCTATGATTCAATTTCAGTATAAAGGCATTGAATTTCTTTCAATTGTACTTGTTTCCTCTGAGGATATACACCTCTAGAACACATTCTTTTGTTTTAACCAGATGGCTAGGCAATCTACGCGTTGGTTGCTCAATGTTCCCCAGACTCCTCATTGTCAGAAGTTCTTGGTCTATTTGTTTTTAATTTTTTTTTTTACTCTGTATAGCCCCTGGTGGTAGTATACTTGAAGAAGGAGAAAAGTCCACTTGGAAAACATCTGTGTGTGTTTTTGAATCCGATGATGAAGATCTCAAGAATTATGTGCAGGTACTTCTTCCTCTGATACATGTGTTTTAAGGCTGGTTTTCACTGGTCGGAGTTATGATCAGAGTTCAGAGCACTATGAAAATCAAACCAGCTGAATTGGAAGCAGAACACTAATTCTGCTTATGACACTGTCGCTTACGATCTTGTGAAAACTAGATTGTCGGAGTCAGATCAGAGCGGAAGCGGAAGAATATACCAATCACAATGCTTCTTTCTGGACCTTGTGATTGGTTGGTTCTTTCAAGCTTGTTTCTGTCTCTGGCAATCTAGTTCTGGATCATAAACAACAGAGTCATAAAGCCTTCCAAACATATTGATAGCATCTGTGTCCTTAAGAAACCTGTAGCAAGCAGTGAAAGGAACTATTTTGAACTCAACTCGGGCAACGAGTTGCCATATATGTAGCAATACAAACATCAGCAGACAACCCTAAGTTCTGAATGCATCGACTGACCATGAAGCATCAACACGCCGGAAGAATTAAAACGCAACAGTTAGAGGTGATTTTGAATTTGTGTTTGAGGAAAACTCGGACATGGAAATGACGCCATGGTTTGCGAAAAGCTCCGTTTTCAAAATCGTTTCTGTTGGAAAGTAATTAAGATCCACTCCACGGCTCAATTTCAACCTTTTAATTCTCTCACTCGGGACTGTATAAACAACGCAACACACAAGCAAGGACCGAATTCAAGCAGAAGCACGAGGTCTTGGATGGACCACAAGTCTTAGCGCGTCACGTCCGGTCACGCTAACAAATGTCACGCTCACAAGAGTTCTAACAGTTTCCGTCTACACGAAAATGAGAAGCCGGCGTTTTCAAATTCCTCCGGTTTGATGAGCGTCAAAACGCTCGGTTTTCGTGACGGATTAGTGTGTACGGTAGGCCTAACTGAAGAAATAAGGCTGCGTTTTCAAATTTCTCCAGCGGAGTGTAAACGGGGCGTAAATATTACATCTCGTGACGCTTCCATCAGGTGAATTTCAAGACGACAAAACATCAAAGGACAACCACAAAATTCCCTCTCCCCACTCCCGTAATACAGTTGATAGGCCAGGTTAATCATTGAGTTCTGGAGTCTGTATTGTTCTTACCATTTTGATCCATTGTTCACATTTTTGACAATAACATGTTCCAGGAACCAGCCTGGGCGATCCCCTGAGTTGTCGTGCCAGACGTGGATCTTGGAGATATTACCAAAACCCTTTCCAGGTAAACTAAAATAGAAACAATATTGAAAAGTCAGTCTGGTGTATACTCATTGACGTTTCTACAACATTCACGCGACAAAAAAAAAGTTTTTAACTTGTAACACTTTTAACTTACAAAACTGAAGCTCTAACAGTTTTCGGTATTTCCAATAGTAGAAATAATCCTAATTAAAATTCAGCTTTGGAATTCTATTCGAAGTAAGCCACAAGCTTCAGACAAGACAATCAATACCGCAGATTATTTGAAGACGTATTTCCCTCCAGGACATACAACCTTTTACCCTCTAAATTTGACAAAAAGAAGTGGCAGACTTTTATGTTAGAAAATTAGGTTAAAAACTCGCACGTGGTCTGTAGTCGGGTCATGACTGCCCACCTTTGCAAATCTTCGGCTGTGAAAGAGAAAGATCTTCCGCTTGCGAGATTTCAAAACTAAACCTGGCTCGATCCAACAAGGATTTTGTTTTTATCACTTGTTACAAACTATAGCAAACGTGATCCAAAAAGGACACTTGTCTTTATCATTTCAAAAGTACTCAAGCGAGCACGATCACAAATTAAAGCATCATTTTTACTTTTCTTTGAAGCAGTGATACCAAGGAACGTTTTTAAAACGCATCAGCCAAACTTTATAAACCAAAGGATTTCTTTATACAACCAATTTTGAGGAATACAATTGCCAACAAAAGGTCTCACCGTTCAAGGTCTGTTTGTCCAACGCCGCGACAAGGATATTTCCATTCTGCGCGATGAACAAACACATCACACGAACTTCTCTCGAACAGAGGCTTGCCTGTGAATGACTTCAACTCAATGGGATCAGAAACCCAGTCGTCACCATGGAGTGTAAGAAAAACCTACAACAAAACCAACAGTTTGTTCAGAAAAGACCTATTCTAGAGGAACCGCAAGAGAAAAACAAAACGCTGCCTGCTCATTGGTTCGTTTTGAGCATGCGCATACAAGTTACCTTAGACTCGCTTTTTTACCGCCTGGGTACAACCCTTTTATAGCGCCGAAAAAAAATGAGGAACTGCACTAACATCTCTTCAAATATGATAAGTAATATATCAAACACGAGAGACTGTGTGTCATCGGAATATCCAAACACCAAGAAGAGAGTTGAAAATACGACGTGCAGCGGAGTAATTTTGACGGCATTTGAGGTGTTTGGATAAGCGATGAAACGCTGTCTCGAGTGTCTGATATATCTTCTCAATGGAGGCAAAAAGTTAGTCTATGCTAATTAAGACTGGGTATCCAAACCTTCTTCACAGTTGTGATTTTCTTTGTTTTAACTTGATGAATTATCAGTGAGTTTGAGAAATGTTGAAGGCCACCTTTTCAGTCACGCTTTGGCGCTACAACAACTTCTATTCATCAGATAGTCGCTCGAGTGTCTAACCATCTGCTGTGTTAAGACGTATACTGGTTTTCAGGAATGTAGTCGACGAAGATCATCTTCGACGTGGCCGTTCATGAACATTTCAGTAATTATTGCTTTGCCTGTAAAACACCCGGGGAATCCAACTAGCAACCTTAAAACGTTTGCGAATCAATTGAAGAAATACAGCAACTTTTTAGTCACTAGTTAAACCAATTCCATTAACACATTGAGATCATAGTGTTGTAATTACTTACATTAGCAGATGTTCCTGATCCAAACCAATGTCCAGTCTGCACAGTAATTTGAAACCTGAAATCAAATAGTTGGCATTATCAAGGCAGCCTCTCGTAATAACGTGTGGAAAGTGGGCCAATAACAGGGAAAGACTGTGCTCAAAATTTAACGGCTGTCAGTGCTAATGTCTACTTTTCTCAGCATTATGCAACTAGGAGCATTTCCACTTCCCCCCCTGGAAGGGATGCTAGTCCATCGCAGGGTGACCCACGCAATAAATTCCCCGTTACCCATTTGTACACCTGGATGGGGAGAGGTACTGTGTGAGTAAAGTGTCTGGCCCAATAACACAACACAATGACTCCGAATCCAGGACTGCGTAACATGGAGGCCAGTCCACTAACCATTAAGCAACCGCGCCGTAGGTAAATATCATTGATGTCAGACGACATTTAGTCACACAAATAGTATCACCATGTATTACCTGTGACAGATGCCACTAGTTACATTTTCAGTGAGGTAAACAACTCCCAGCTTCTTCTTGTCATGCTTGTCTGCTCGAACACAGAAGCCAAGAAGCACCAAATAGAGCGCCACAATGCTTATAACAAGAGCCAATGTCACGGGACTGTCCTTAACCCTGTTGGAAGAAAAACACGTTGTATAGAAGAAACGAAACGTGAAGGAGATTCACAAGGCGGATACACACTTAATGGGGCTTAGTTGAAGGGAACCTGAAAATATTAGTTTACTACGATAGGAAAACACCAAAGAGATAATAATAAACCATAAAGGAACAAGGATGGTTAAGGATGAAGAAGATTATCACGGGTTACAAAAACGACGAACTGTAGCAATTTCAGTTTAAACTTTTCAAGAAGCACAAACCTCGAAGAAACCCCTTTAATTTGCTTGAGTGCCAATCAACCAAACGCATTCCCCCAAACGCAATCCCAAACCCTCAGCGGAAAACAACCATACCTACAGAGCAAATCTGCATCGGCTGTAAATGGCTTCCACGAAGGTCCTTCTTCCAGATCGAGTGGACATTTGGAAATGTTTAATTTTCATAAGGGAAAAAACGGGGAAACCGTCAACGCAAGATGAAAGAAGAGAATCAGCAGCAAACCCAATCAAAGTACTGCCCACAACTGGAATCAGTGCCTCAGCCTAACTACAGCATCCCGCGATCTTTTCGAGCACTGCCTGGCCACCCACAGATCATGTGCAGGGGATACAATAAACTATCACTAGAAAACTCACTTGTCAGCGTGTCTGAGGTCCTGGATTGTCAGTGAGTTGGGTGGGTACACAAACGCACCGCTGAATGCTGTGAGATGGTTGCACCTGCAGAAAAGAAAAAACCACAAAAGAATTGGCACAAATTACACGACAATCACCAGTATAGCATATGGTTACTGACCAAGTGGGAGGTCAAGATGGCTGGATATTGGCCAAGTCGTATGTGCTTTTTTGCGTGTTTATGGCACAAGCTTGGTCGATAAAATATTTATTATATGGGCTAAAGAACACATTTTTCTCGCAGGACACAGCGCGTAATCCCGAGCTGGCAAGATAAATCTGAGAGTAATCTGGGAGACTCACCATAGTTTCAGCTTAGCAAAGCACTAACCAAAAGCACTACCCAAAGCCTGTACACGAGCTGGTTTCTGCATTCGTACAGGGAATGCTTGGCAGAAATCACATGTTACGTTGCTAGCGTTTACCTGCAGAAAATCACTTCATCTGTACTCGGGTCCATCATTTCACATCCATCAGTTGACCACTCCCCGATCTTTGTGTTCCAGTAAAAACAGCCCTTCCAGTGGACACTCAGCGAGTACCTTAAACTGGGGCCTTTCTTTATCTAAGTCAACGGAAACACAAATTGGTCCACAGCAGATTTGCATGTTGTCGTCATTTGACAGTACAACTATCAGAATTGATTTCGTTGTTTTTCATCATTAGTTAAATTTTGAAAATTGCTAGTGGGGTTTAAATAACAACTGCCCTCATTAGCATAGAAAACTAAAAATGTGAAAGATTCTGGTAGTTTTAGTGAAATAACGTCATCATGCAAATCACCTTTTAATTACAAAAAGACTATTAGCACTCAGCCAATCTCAAACCGTAGTAAAATCAAAACCAAAACGAAAGTAATTGCCAAAAGCTACTGCCCACCAAAAATAGACATGCAAAAAACTAAATGTGAGAACCAAATTTCACACCAGGGAAAATGGTCCAACTCCCAACCCCCACCCCCTGTGGGAGGCGCGGTGGCCTCATGATTAATGCACTCGACTCCGGAGCGAGCGGTCTGGGTTCGAACCCTGGCCAGTGTTTCGTTCTTGGGCAAGGCATTTTACTCCCACAATGCTTCTCTCCACCCAGATATATATAAATGAGTACAGACGAACTTAATGCTGGAGGTAACCCTGCAATGGACTAGCATCCCATCCAGGGAGGAGTAGAAATACTCCTAGTCGCCTTATGCTACAGAAACCGGTATAAGCTTCGGCCTGATGGCCACGTGGCTCGCATGCAGACTTTTTTACCACCACTTCCCCCCTCCCCGTTTCTCCCAACTCCCTTCCTCAAAAAAAAATAGAGGACTTCAGATTTGAGTACGAGTATGAGTCAAGTACGAGAACGACTTTTCAGTTCTAGTTTGCAGGTTTCACATCATCAAATCACATAGCCATTTCATCCCATGAGCGACTCTCTCTACCTAAAGTCAACATAAAGAGCGAGGGCTTCAGAAAAGTCACTGGTTCGAAAATCGAAAATCGTACTCGTACTCAATGTCGCACACGTAGTCCAATCTGAAGGTCCCTAATACTAGTCCGCACGGAGCCGATAGCATGGCACTAAACCAAACGACTTCATGTCGGCAATCACAATTCTCAGAAAAGAGGAATGAGATTTATGGGACAAGCTGTGGTCTGCATAGCGCAATCCTGCACTATTCAAAGCTGATACAAAAATTTGTTCCTACCGACTTAATACGATAAAATGCCGTGTCTTCCAATACCACTTTCACATTTACTGACCCTGAAGCTGAAAAAAAAATAAAAATATGCCTCAACACTGGTATGCTAACCACGGCATGAAACGTTGGCTAAAATCTGCTTAAAGATGGTCGGTCATCCAACTTTATGCTACAACTTAAATGTCGTTAAAGGTTTAAAAGACGATATTGACGCACCATGCGTCAAGTTGTCGTAAAGTTGGCGTGCAGTTGGTAAATAACCGTAAGCAACTTAAAACAACAACTTAAGCTTCAAAATAAACGAAAGCATAGAGCATCTTTAAAAACGCAAAGACAGCGAAAGACTCCTTAAATAAGAAGTTTACGACAGCATTACACTAGCTACATACGGCAGAAAGATCTTTAATTAGCTGTGAAATGTGAAGCTCTGGAAATTAACTTTAAGTTACCATTTGTTAGCTGTTCATGGCTCAGGTACAGGTCAATGGCTTTCCCGGAACTCGTCTGTGAGTACTCAATGCGTTTCTTTGAGGACGAGTCTGTTCTGGTAGAGCTATAAAAACAAGATGTAAAACAAGAAATCAATCATTTGTCTGTTGATTTAACAACAGCGAGGTAATCATGGCAACATACCTGGTTAGAATGAGTTTGACAACAAATCCAGGTGCCAAAGTGGACAGTGGTTTAAAATGAATGTCCAACACCTGGTTTATCATCTTTTCTGTTTGGTTGATAACATGGTTATTTTCATGGTTCCAGTGTAACAAGTATTCCTCTGCAAACTGTTCGACCTGGCAAGAAAGCAGAATCATACTTCACTTGTATCTACAACCGCAGTTCAAATATGAATTATT
>CM042752.1:24630923-24634878 GCA_022496165.2 Catalaphyllia jardinei | reverse complement strand
GCAGTTCAAATATGAATTATTTCATATACACGTTACATCAAAGCAGGTACAACTACCAACTTCAACATTATTGTTACAGAAAACATTGATATCCATCCCACTGGAGGTTTCTTTGTTTCGGCCCCTCACCTCTAGGTATTCTAGTTTCTTTTCATCCCCCCCCCCCTCCCAACTGAGAATTGAAACAGTTCCAAAGATAGTACAAATGTTGAAAAGCAATTTCGGCTTTGTTCAAAGCCGAAATAAGCCAAAAGTTCAATACATGACCATGACAACATCGTTACCTTATGCTTTACGTGAGGTATTGAGATGACAATACTACTGCTCAGATTTCGCACTTTTAGATCTTCTCCATGGCAGTTACTGATGCTCAGGCTACCAACTTTGGTGTGATGCTAAAAAAAATGAATGTATGTGGTTCGTAAGAGATCAAGTTCACAACCACGGATTGCACAGGAAGATTCTTTGAATTTACTAAATAAATTCTACCACAGCTAACCAACAAAAAAAACTTTATGTTAAACCAGGTAAAGTAAAACTAAACCGGTATCAACATTCTTTCTTCCATGGGGTAGTTAGTTAAATCATGGAATGAAATGTCTAGAGAAATAGTGGAAGCCGATGGCTTTGATCTATATTGTAAAAGGAGGCCGCCAACAGTTTCCTGCCAGTTTGTCACAGCTACACTTTGAACGATGAATACCACTTCTGTTAAACAAGTGATGCTACAAAAATAATATCACACAAATCTACGTCTTGGAAAGAGCTTAAACTGTTTCGACCCACCGTATATCGGCATTGAAGCCTGTCTTAAAAGTTTACTGGTTTGTTTGATTAAATGTTTGAAACGCAAGGTCCAAAAATGTTAAAAGACATTCCTTTCAGATTCCTACCATGTCACTGAAGAAGGGATTCTCTTTATAAACGGTAATCATGGCTCCATAGCACTCCCCTTCTTTCCCATCAGATTCAGTGTTGAGCTGCTTCTCAAGGTTTGTGGGCATGTGAAACTTGATATCACCAAGAGAGAAAAGTGAATTGCTGATAGAAGCCAACTGTGTTGCATTCACCAAGATATTAGGTGTGGTAAGAATAAGGGGCGCCTCTCCGAGAACTTGTACAGACAACTTGGCCTGAAAACAACAACCTCGTTTATTACGCATACATTAGCTTACATCATGGCATAGCTACAATCCCGGAAAAAATTAGTTGGGCCAGTTAGCTGGATTATGTATCCCCCACCCCCTCCCCAAGTCAATGTTGGAAAATGTCGCGTTTTTTCAACAAAAAGAGACAATTATGATTATTAACATTGTAATTGGAGGGGAGGGGAGAACTTGCTTCACGTCTCAACGTTTTTTCTGGGATTGCACAAAAGCAGCACCATCAAACTCAGGCTACTAAGATCTGCAAGACGCAATTTCACTTACAGATATATATCAAAAAATGTCTTAAATACAATATTGCTTCCGATAAGAACTCCGCCCTCAAATATGATATAATCTAATCATTCAGATCTGGGCATTTATTGAGGCATTCCACTTAAAAGGAAATAATATTAGGAAAAAAGAAACATTTCAAAACCTTAACAAGGTCAACTGAAAAGGGCCAATAATCAAACAAGACCTTTATTGCTGCTATACTTTTCTGACTTTTCGCCATTCCTGACAACGCCAGGAAATCCAAAAGGGATTTCCCTCAGCACATGTTCGTGCTTCACAGGATGTTAACATGAAACAGTCCTTAAGATTTCAGTCAATATTTGAACAGTAGCGAAGAAACAAATTACTGAGATACGCTTTTAAGGCTTTTTGTCATGGGTCTGATGGTTCATAAAATGTAAAGGGAAACCGCTAACCTTGATGAGTTTCTCAGCGGCTTCCGTTGCCCTGAGAAGAACATTCTTCTCAGTGTCTTGTCTGCCAAACATCCTTGCATTCCTACATAAACAAAGTAAATGTCGTAATTTACAGAGAAATAAGACAAAAACAAAAACGTTTTCATTTTCATGATTCCTCAAGACATATGACAAAAAAAATGATCAAGATTAGAATTCTTTCAGTAGTCTTACAAGAAATGTTCTGAAATTGCTTAGGAGAATTTATACGTTGATACTAGGGCATATGCGTGTACCTGTCAATAATCATTGAAGAAGCTTCGATCAGGTTGGATGTCACTCTTGTCATTGCTTCAATAAATTCCTGACTAAGTAAAAATCTATCTTCTTTCTTATTGGAACGCATTCTTCTTTGTGTCGTCTGCATCACTTCACCAAGGTGCGGCAGTATGCGAGATGCTGTTTTCAAACTACTCCCAGTAAGCTTTAAATTGAAAAAAAGTTTCCATTTTTAGTGAAACACTCGCAGTTTCGTAATGTGTAAAACGTTATGTGCGTCCGCAATATTGAATCATGCAGCGATTTCACAGCCTTAATATACTGGTCAGCAGAATTGCTCTGCTCATTTGCATATCACTTGCCTAGTCTGCTCACCCACTACAATTCACAACTTGCTATTGCAATTCACGAGCTAAAAAGGATGGAATATCGGTTTTAACAAAGCAAAATCTTGCCTTAGAGTGGTTTTCAAGTTAGTGTTGAAAGTAATCAGGAAATTACTTTGGTTTGGGTTTTTATTAATAATGGTTTGAAATTGGCTGAGTAGTCTAATTGCTAGGTAATTTGCTTTGTTTAAAACTGCCCTATTACATCCAGCCTTCGGTAAAGTGAAACCCTTCGTAACGGGAGATCAATACATGGGTACAGTCACATATTTCAACAACATATGGAATGTGTTCTGAGGAAGCATTGCCCTAAAGAGGCACTGACTCGCGATTCCAGTTATACCCAAACTTTACAGTGCCTTGTGATCTCAAGTAAGGGGCACTTCCAAGAAAGGGCTGCACTAGCGAGTAAGGAACACTTCCAACTTATGGTTATCGTCCCTAGTGGTAAGATGTTACCCACACTTGGAGCGAGGGCATTCTCCCTTGCTGCACCACGTCTCTGGAACGACCTACCGAGTAACATCACTGGCCTTCACTCCTTACGTAGCGTTAAATGTCATCTTAAAACCTACCCTTTTATTCGAGCTTTGAATCGTTTATCTCATTAGGTTTTTTAATCTTTATTTTCGTGTGAAGCGCATATGACCCTGCATATGGAATTTGCACTATATAAATTTTATTATCATTATCGTTATGGTTATCGTTATCATTATCGTTATCATTATCGTTATCGTTATCATTATCGTTATCGTTATCATTATCGTTATCGTTATCGTTATCGTTGTCGTTATCGTTATCGTTATCGTTATCACTATCACTATCATTATCATTATTTTATTACAGGGCACTTCCAAGTAAGGGGCACTTCACTTCGGTGAGAGGGTGATGGGACTTAGCTACGGTCCTGGTGAACAAACACAGTACATTCAAATACCTCATCTGGTCTTGCAGTCAGTGCTTGCAGGGCTAAACATGTTTGAAAGGCTGAATTCTGAAAATAAAATGGACAAAGAATTACTTGTAAATTTATTCCACAAAAAGAGATTTAAAAACACTGTCCTGCTAGACTAAGGCTAGTCTTTAGCCAACAAAGAAACGAAGATTGCTTCATGTAGAGTGAGAATCACTTCAATCAGGCATCTGCTAACAACATATCGATGACTTGAACTCTGTTTTCGATTTGCCTTGAAGGTTCGTGTTTTTGGGACTCAAAAGTCGTTGTTCTACACTAAAAGTTTGCTTAAAACGACTCATTATTTTCTTTACCTTGTCATTCACAGCAAGATCTTTAATAAGCAACAGCAAGTTCTCTCTTATCTGTATTCTCAGGTGAAATTTGGAGCTCACATTCTCCACAGAGCTAAGCCTAAAACACAGCAAAAGAGTGGTGTTAACCACTTGTTACAGGACCAAAGTTCTTCAGAGACTGGCATCACATTGGTTTAATGAA
>CM042752.1:24623423-24628423 GCA_022496165.2 Catalaphyllia jardinei | reverse complement strand
AAAAAACCAACAGCAAACTGAACAGAAATGTGTTGATAAGAATCCCAACTACATGTACAAGGCGGCTTACCATGCAGTTGCTACAAACAGTGGTCCAGGAGTTAGATGCAGGAGGACAAATCCCGAAAAAGGAAGAATTGTAATTTGAGAAGTAATATATCATATACTAAAGACTGTGTCTAACCAAATTTCCAAACACCAAGAGGAGAGTTGGAAATACAATGCACAGCAGAGTATTTTTGACAAAGTTCAAGTTGTTCAGAAATGTGTTCAAACACTGTCTTGAATGTTTGATATAACGTCTCAGTCAAAACTAACCGAAAACCAAGGAGAAATTGCAGAGTTGAAATCGTCCAATTTGATGCTAATTAAGATCACATATCCCAGCCACATCATGGTCCTCATTGCCTTTGTTTAAACTTGATGAATTATTAAAGAGTTTGAGGCAGGAACTTCAAGACTTCAAACCCAGTTCCCTATCTCAATTGAACCTTAAAGTTTCATACTCATTTTAAATGTGTAACAATATCAAATTGACTGCATTTTGCTTCTGATGTGCGTCAGTGATTTAAAGCTGTTCTGCCTGAATAGGAATCATTTCCAGGAACCCTTCAGACATGCACCAGATATAGTTTATAATAAATATTGTATTAGCTTCGTGTTCTCAATCTGCACTGTTAGTTATGGATCCTCTTTTCTTTCCTCTTTGATTCATAGTTTGTGTGCTTCTCACTTGGGCCCAAATCATAGGGGAAAAAGAACCCGATCCACAACTTACAGTACCGACCTTGAACCCGGTTAGCAAAAGCTACATGTAAGTAAATATGAGATTCTTAAGGAAATGTTTTTCAAAGTCTTACCACAGCTCTCCACTTTGAACATGTCAACTGAAAAGTGGTCTCCATAGCAACTCCAGCAAAAGGTGTTACTCTACATACTCCACATTCTGGAATGTCGCTCGTGTTGAAGTAGACAGTTGCTTTTCCCTCCTGTCCAGTTCTACCATCAGATACCTTAAATGCCACCATGTATGTACGACCTCCTATGAAATATTTGTACTTGTCAAGTAACACAAAGTTTTGGCTTTTGAGGCCTGTAGCTGTATACGTCTCCAGAAGATTCAGTTTGCTACGTTTAAGTGTGATAATACTGCCAGAATGCTTTGCAGATGGTGGCGTATACTCCGGGTGATAAATATCTCCTAGCTTATTATACTTATTACCACTGTTACCAGTCACTGGGGCCGTAGTAGTGAAATTCTTTTGTGACATAGTTGTCGAGATCATGCTTCTATTTCTTCCTCTTCCAGTCCAAATTTCTCTAGTTCCACTTCCTCTTCCAGTTCCACTTCCTCTTCCAGCCCCACTACCTCTTCCAGTTCCACTTCCTGTTCCAGTTCCACTTCCTGTTCCACTTCCTGTTCCAGTTCCACTTCCTGTTCCAGTTCCACTTCCAGTTCCCCTTCCTGTTCCGCTTCCACTTCCTACTGGAAATGCACCACCACCACCACCACCACCACTACCTCTACCTCTGCTATGACCACCCCAAATCCCTGAACCACCACTGCCACTACCACTTCCTGGACGCCTTCTCTTGGTAGAAGACTTTGAAGATGGCCCTGAGGTAGGCCCCAAGATATGATCAGAATCTCTACAGATGCTTCCACTGGCAAATTGTACCTGCAGGGTTTGTGGATTGGTTGCCTTGACAGTTCGAGTGGTTACTGGACGATAAGTTGGTCTTACGGGTGTCGTACCAACAATCAACTGTTTAGGAGGTGTTTGAGATTGTAAGGGCGGTACTGTAGGTGATGGCTTGCTAGTGCTGCTAACATCAGAATTTAGCATACCACTGTTCTGATTGCTGTCTTCTGGAGCAGGTTTACACTCCTCCTTTGCGACCAGTTCAGAGTCACCAACAAGTACATGAAAGATTTCCCATGTGTATGTGATATCCATGTTGTCAAAGGGGCACGTCAAACACAAGCCTGTGATGACTAGAGGAACACTTGGATTTACAAGTCCCTTATCACACTGTGGACAGTTAGCAGACAACCTGGAAAACAACCAACTACATTAGCTATTTCAAGACAAAACATTTAACCATAATTGTAAATCACTGGCAGGACTTGCTCCATAGAACTGTCCCAGTAGTTTATTGATTACCTACATTGGCTGGCAAAGGCAGGAGAGCAGGAAGGTTTTGTTGGAATTTAACAAGTTAACTTAGCGACAATTCAGGAGTAGTAATGTCTGCAGATTGCAACAAATCTCGCGAACATCACACATGATACTGCAAAACCCAGAAAAATGTTCAGAATTTTCCAAACAGCCTTCCTCCCCACATGGCACTGCTCAAGAACAATTATTACAGTTGCCACTTAACATTTAACGGAATGATTAACGTCTCTTGACATTGTTAAAACATTGTTACCATATAACAAACTTGACTTTCAACTCACAAGTGTGATTTTTTGAAGTCCACATAGAGAATCTGTAGCGCAGTAAATTTTCGAGAATCCTTTGACACAGTAACTGCAAATTCGAATGTGTCATGACTCAATAGCCAGTCCATTTGAAAGGTCAGAACACTTTGGTTTTGTCTTATTCCAGATGCTTTTGATTCATTGAAGCAAGACATGTTCTTGTGTCCTACTGGATGACAGGTCCATTGAAACCTGTTTTGAAAGGAACAGCACAGTGATGCCATAATGCAAAACAGAATCACCTTACCCACCCTCTCACAGAGGGTCCAACATAGGCATTTTCACTCCTGCATCCCGCCACTATTTTTGCCTCAATCCTGCCATCCCACCCCAGTCAGAATGTTTATCTAAATTCCGCCTGGTTAGAGTCACAGTTCTCTGCGTAACATCTACAAAATGATTTCCCTTTCGTTTATCCAGTATCCTGCCAACTTGTCTGTCGAAACAAGCTGATCCCACTCCTTCCAAAGAATTTCTGTCCCACTGATGTTCTGTGATCCCGTATCCTGCCTCCATTTTTATGTCCCACCAAACCTATGTTGGGCCCTCTCTCACAGTCTCTAATAAATTAATTGTTCTTGTATGTCTCTTGGCAGGGAAGTGATGTTGTCCAATGGTCACAGTTTTGGACTGGAGACTCTAAGGGACAAGGCATGCTGGGTTCATGCCCTGATTGGGCTTATCAAACAACAGTAATTATCAATCATTCACTGAAGTGGAGGTGAATAGTGGTGGGTATTTACCGAGCCACAAAGCCATGAGGTAAATATGCACCACTTTCACCCACACCGAGGTGAATAATTGTTTTAGTATATACCACAAGGTGAATAACTAGCGGCACAAAGAGTAACTTTATTTGTAACAATAATACTGACAAAAGTAGTTTTGTTTTTCTTTGGCTGCTAATACTTGGCTTATCACCTCCGAGCTAGCCAATCAGCGTGCACAAAGAGTTCTATTCACTTGTGTGGTTTATACTAGTTATTATCAACTTGGATAATTTAAGCCATGTACATTGTTGTTTTACACTTTGCAAAAAAATGGCATCTTATCCTGCTCATCAAAATTCAAGAATTTTTTAAATGTAACTAACTATGGCTACGGTTGAGAGTGATTTTAACAGGTCATCATATATAGTGTCACAACATTGTAATGTCTGCCAATTATAATATCGAGCAGTTTTTTGGATACCACGATAGTGGCAACACCTTATAACAAGTGGTTATAATGTTCCATCATAATCTATGTCCTAGAAAAGAGCTGGAACCTCTGGGGAACATCTGGAATAAAAATCTATCGGCCACTTCTGCTGGACACACACCTACTCTCTTATATATCTCGCATGAAAATTTTAATGAAAGTTTCTTTTCCTACCTAATCTGATGTCCCTGATCTGGGAAATCTGGGTCATGAGAAGAAGATGCGTCCATTGTGATTTCCTTGTTTTTACGGCCAACAACCTTTGTTGTTCCACCATCAATAACTGCCACCAGTGGGGTCTTCACGACTTTAAGGTAAAAATTCTTCTTATCTGATAATGCAGTGCCTTTTACCTCCACCTGGAGGAAGTTGAGAATCACTTTTATTAGCTCAATTTCATCAACAAAAGTTGGATTCATGGGAACAACCAATCTCCTCTTGTCTATTATTTAAGGTACATAAGGGATGTGATAGCCGCGTAAGCGTCATGCTAAGTACTGGCCAGGGACATTGTGTTGTGTTCTTGGGCAAGACACTTAACTCTCACAATGCCTTTCTCCACCAATTCAAGGTATGCATAGAAATGGGTGGGTACTGGTGAACGCAATGCTGGGGGTAACCTTGTGATGGACTAGCATTCCCTACCCTAGAGTTTGCTGTTTAATAGTGGTTTGAAGAACTAACCAGGAACTATAGAACAAATTTTTACATTGCCATTTAAATGGCAATTTGTGTGAACTTTACAGTCAGGACTGTCACATGATCAAACTTTGAACATTAATTTAAATAGTGACCATTGTTGAGGGCTCTGCCGTATTAACAAGAGTATTATTGTTTTTTACACTGCAAAATGCTTATCTTATCTTATCATACCTTATCTTTCTACTTATAATATTATATTGATCACAGATTGATCACAGATGTCCTAGTGGTATTCCAAACGAGGACGGACATGCTAAAAGAGGAAAAAAGACTTGTTTGCCCACTTGTCCAATGACAAGTCCTATTGATTCCTGTATTTAGCCACAAATAGAATTGTCTGTTTCTGCCATTTTGTTGTCTTCAACCACCGGGGAAGAGTCCCCAGGGACCCATCTAAAAACCAGTCTAACCAGTTCGTGATAGCAAGTAAGCCTGGTTACTAGAGCTTAGTATCTGTTACAAATTCAATGTTTTAATTAAAAGTGGTACGTAGTTTGTAGTCCAAACAGAACGCAGGGTTGTCAGAAACAACAACAAGGTTATTTATTCCACACGAACGTAGTAGCTATTATCGCTGTTTCGCTTTAGCACTGATTGAGTAGGAACCAAACTG
>CM042752.1:24610291-24623413 GCA_022496165.2 Catalaphyllia jardinei | reverse complement strand
GGTACCCTTTCTCAGAATCCATTGCGAGACAACTTCGCATTAGCTCTTGTACATCGCCTGCTGTGTACTGCACGAGGTAGTACAATCTAGCACTATAGCTTGTGGTTTTAGCTTCTATCATGTTCTCAAATGCTCTAATGAAATTGCAATATTCAATAGGATCACCAGTAAAGGTTGGCACTTCAGGCTGAGGCAGGGTCGGGGCCAAAGTATGTAACTGTTGCTGCTTCAATAGCTGTCGAACTTGGTGGTTCTGCTGTTGTTGTATATGCATTATATTACGATTTGTTCCTGCTGCTGCCACTGCAGATCCATAAACTGTCGGAATCCTTCCTCGCTGGAAATGGAATTTCGGGAATCCACCTCTCTGTGCCGGCGTCTCCCAGCACCCAGATCAGAAATTGGAAGCTGTTCACTTCGGGCAGGGAGTCGCTGGGTGTCGCTGGACATTACTTTAGACACTTCAGGCTCGCAGACGTCCGTTTTGACCACAGGTTGAACAATACTTCGTAAACCCATAAACTCACCAGCAGCCGTGAACCGTGCCTCAGCTTCTGCTAGGACACATTCTTCCGCTTTGACTTTAGCAATCTCGGTCTCGAGTGCAAGCTGTTGCTTCCTTTGTTGCAAGCGCAGTTCTTCTTGTTGCAAGGCTTGTTGCTTTTGCAGCATTGAGGCCTCGGCCGCCAAGGATGCTCTTTTCGCCGCGGCTGCAACTCTAGCACCAGACACTGAACTACTTCTCGAGGATCGCGAGCTGGCTTTAGATCTGGTCTTAGACTTTGGGGCAGTTCTAGAACCAATGTTGCTAATGGAGTCCTCGGGTTGAAGGTTCGGTTGACTGATTTCTCCTTGTGGTCGTATAAAGCCGACTTGAATCCAATCATCGATTATTCTTCTAGTGTCGTTAGCAAGGAGCAGAGTAGCGTCGTAATATTCCTGTGAATCCTCGATCTCGGTTTGATCCTCGAGTTGACCATGGTAAGCTTGGTGCGCCGCATGAAAGCTCTTTATCGCCTCATCCAATTCGGCACGCTTCAGCTCTAGGTCTTTTACCTCGCCAAAATCCGACATAATTTCCCTTGCTTCATTTTGCCTTCGAGTGACTACCCCTTTAGCGGCGCTTCTAGAAGCCTTTAGTCGAAGGTTTCTTTCGTGCCTGACCTGGGACTGGTCGATCGTAACATTAGGATGTCTTATCCTGACTTCGCCGGTTGCCTCAGTCGTTGAAATAGCTCCAGGATCCACGGACATCTTCGAATTTCTTCAAACGATATTATCGCTGTTTCGCTTTAGCACTGATTGAGTAGGAACCAAACTGGCACTGTACTTCAAACATCGCACGACTTTAATGTTTACACGGATACGAGTTTGACTAGGGAAAAAACAACCAGATAGGAAATAAATACAACAGTAATAAGTGAGGGAAACTGGACAAAATATAGAAAACCATAATACACACGACTTACAGAAATTCCACCAGAATGATCAGATAGGAGTCGTACAGATCCTGGATACATACGCAATACAACCGATCGAACGGGTTTGCTAGCTGTTTTAAAAATAACGAAACCGTAGCCAAGATGCGTACAAATACTAATTGAAATACGCGCGCGAAAGAGAAAATGTAAATCACTTAACCCGTAGGGATATCATAATTTGCATAAGGAACGAAAACAATACAAAGCAACGCAAGAATGTTACAGTAGCACCACACAAAACTTCACAACAAGCACATGCTGGGCTTGTCAGTTAAACTTCAACCTCTGTCACTCTTGTATAAACACAGCCTCTTGCCAGATATCCACGTAACCTCTCTGTCACTCTTCAACAAACATGACCTCTGTCGAGACTTTACAAGCGAGCTTTGTCACACTTCAGTAAACACTACTGACTCATGAGATTATTCTCTCTGAAACACTCCTGGGAAAAACTCTCTAAGAACTACACCGATTCGCTTATATACTTTACAGCATAAGATTCTAGAACTTTCCAGCTCTACTAAATAAAGTATCATTACAATATTTAACTATTTACAGCAACATACGCAAACATCTAAAAAGAATTGCTGAATCACGATGATGCGATACTAATTAAATATGCAAGAAGATGCGAGACGAAATTAGCATATTCACGAATCTTCTAAGTCACGCAATAATTTTTCGTAAACAGTATCGCAAGTGAGGCTAAGAAGACATAAAGACGAAACCACATCACATAATGATCAAACCACATAACAGCGATACCAGACCACATAACAGCGTAACCACATCACAGCATAACAAGAGCACAAAGAATAACGTAACAGCCTCAATACATCATAAAACCACACCACATAATGAAGTTATTACACAACATCATGATAAAAACACACCACGTCAGGACTGCATAAAGAAAGCACAAAAGGTAACGAAGTGACTGCAATACATAATGAAGAAGTCACACAACATAATGTATTAACTAAAACACATAATGAAGAAACGACATCAGAAAGTTATGGCGTTCCTTATTTTCGGGGAATTTTTTTTTTCCCGAAAGTGCCTGAATTTTTGCATGTACTTTTCAATTAAGTAGTAAAACATTCGCTTGTAATTGTTTTGGGTGGTTTGCACTTTGCTTCTAAGAAAAACGAAGTCAAAATATTGAAGCATGCACAATGAATGCAACAAAGCGGAACAAGTGAGCATTTCAGCCAAAAAATGATACAGGAGAAAGTTTTTTTTTTACTTTATTGAAAAGCACATGCAAAAATTCAGGCACTTTTGAAAGGAAAACAAATTTTACCTGAAAAAGTCACTTACATGTATGTCTCTCTTGCACCAAGCCATTCATCTTTATATACCACAAAAATGTCAAGTGTTTAGAGTTCAAGTGTAGGTACAGTAAAAAGTCTGCATACGAGTCAAGTGGCTCAACAGGCCGGAGCTTATCCCGGTTTCTGTAGCATGAAGCGACTAGGAGTATTCCCCCCCCACCTCCTGGATGGGATGCTATAGTACTCCATGACAGGGTTTCCCCAGTACTAAATCTGCTGGTGTCCATTTGCACACCTGGGCAGAAAGAGTCACTGTGAGAATAAAGTCTCTTGTCCAAGAGTACAATGCAATTTCCCTGGCCAGTGCTAGAACCAGAATTGTTCAATCCGGAGACAAGTACACTAACCATGAGGCCACCACTGGTTCATGTGTCCTCACTGTAAAATGCATCAAGTTAAATATACCTTAAGCTGGAAGAAGTACAGTCCATAATCCAACATACAAGGAGGGATAATAAGAACTTGTTCTCTAAAGCTGACTCCTTCTAGCGTGACATCGGTTCCTCCTGACGCACGGGTTATCTGAAATTTGGCATTTAATTCAAGTCTCAATATCATTTAACACAAAATCCATCTCATTAATACCAGGACCCATCACTGGGAATGTACAACTACCCCATATTCCTGCTATGATATTTTCACAGACCAAATCTATTTTTAAAAGAGATTTCTTAAGAGACATAAAACTGTAAAAATGAATGATAAAATCCGATGTTTCGGAGTAGTCATGACTCCATTATCAAGGAAAACATAAATGAGATCATGCAAATTACAGCATTTAAAGCGATTTTGGCGGGAAAAATTAACATAAGATGGTGCCAAGATTTTAAAAATACTATAAAAATTCTTTTGCACGAATGGAGTCTGATTGGGCATTGAGATTTGGCTTTAAAGCTTGCAATACGCGAACTCGGTATTTTTCCAGCTTTTCGTCCAAATGTTTTCTTTGGAATTTCTGGATTCAAGTTCATAACAACTGTGCTTACATGTAAACAAGTGCACATGTATCAAAAGTTTTATTTTTTTGACAGCCGTCTTGACCTACAAGGTCATTTCCACTTTCGTTGTGATTGGTTCATTTCAAATTGGTAACTTGACAGATCAGTCAAGCAGAAAAGGAAGCAGAACTCAAATCGTACAAGGGCCATTGCAGGCTCTCCCTCTCTTGCCCGCCCCCTAGCTTTTGACTGTGCGCCAGCAATTCTCGAAATAACCCATATGGAGAGCCTGTTTGCAGGCTAGCTTAGTATGGGAGTTGCACAATCTAGTGATGGGCTCCTGATAATACAATGTACTAAGCACCTTCAAATAGGAAACTCTCTGGCTACATATATGGAAAGGATACCTTAACATACTGGTATATAAGAACAATCCTATTTGGGGAAGTCAGATGTAAGCATGAGTATGAGATCAAGTAGAAGAATGTTTCAATCCTAGTTTGCGGGCTCCACATTATCATGATGTGTACTCATTTCATTCTATGAGCTACCCTCCCAACCTACAACCACCATAAAGACTAGAGCGCGGGCTCTAGAAAGATCACTGGTTTGAGTGGTTAGAGCGTCACATTTGAAATCCGTAGGTCGCCGGTTCAAATCCCATTCTGACCACTAGCTGATGTTGTTCTCGGAAGCCCCGAGTTCAACTTCTCGGTTACGCTAGCCTTGTAAATAGTCAACTGGTCTGCCTCCGGCCAGTTGGGATTCTTAACTTGGTTATGTTTATTTGAATATTAATTTGTCATTGTTTGTTTGCATTGGTCCTGAAAAGCCCCCTGGGGAGTGGCCAGTTACGTCTACAATTGCACTTGTACTAAATTTCACACTAGTAGTTCGATCTAAAGGTCCCTTTATTAGCACTTTTACTTACTGACCAACCAAACTGATATCACTTTATTACCAAAACAGACTGCAGATTACTACTTCCAAACTATTTTCCCTGGAAAATTACTACTAACAATTATCTTACCGTCCATAAGTACAAAAGTTCCCTGTCCTCACTGCAGGTTAGAGTGACATCAGCTTCTAATCGGATCTCTTTGGACCTGTTTACCTGCAACGTTCAATATTAATTAATAAGCATTTAACAAAGTTCAGGGCTCAAAAAAAAAACTTGAATTGAAGCTTGCCCTTAATTATTTAGTTGGCTTAGTTGATTTAGTTGCCTGAGCCCATGCTCATTGCGCAAGTGAGAACGAAAAAATACTCCCCCTGAAGGAAAATCTGCTTGTCTCGGACAGCAGGACGGCTTTTTTTTTTTGAGCCCTGAATTGGTTATGCGGTGATTTGACTTTATATTAACTGATGAGGATTAAACCACATCTGTTCTCCTGTCGAGAAAAATATTTTTTTACTGCTTTACTGTTGACTGAACTGAGTTTGTGTACCCTTAAAGATGCAGTTTGCTTAGAATGCGTTATTACACCTAGATGTGTAATATGGTCACATAATATTTCAAACTAACAAAAGTGAAGAATGGTCATCGTAGCAAATTTCCAATTTAAGCAGTTGAAAAGAAGAAGCCTGAAAAAATTCAGGGCTTCAACTGGATTCGAACCTGTGACCTCTGGGATACCAGTGCGACGCTCTACCAACTGAGCTATGAAGCCACACATTAAGAGCGAGGTCAATTTATTGAGTTCATAATAATAAATCATATGATCATACAATCGCATATATACTTCACATCATTTCACTCCTTACGGGAGATATAAACTCAATAAATTGACCTTGCTCAATGTGTGGCTTCATAGCTCAGTTGGCAGAGCATATTGCAGTGGTGTTGCGGAGGTCACGGAAATAAATAAATATAGAAAATTATAAAAAATATACTTCACATCATTTCAAACTAACATTGATGCTGGAGACTCCGAGTATGCCAATTACAGGAGGGTAGCACTGTGGTACATCGGTAATATAAACTGTGATAGATTCTTTTTCTTCATGTCCAATACCGTTTGTAGCAATAAGATCAATTTTGTATCTCCCTTTTCTGTTCAAAGAAAGGATACATGACACTGTAAGTCTTCCACAGACGAACTGAACCTCAAAGTAAAATTGATTATTATTTGAAGTGTGGGGGATCAAATGATGACATGTGAAATTAGGAAATAACTTCATGTCCACTTTGTCAAATTTATTATTTAAATTAAGTCTTAATAACTAGTTTCTTAGAACTCAATTTTGAAATAAAAACTAGAGCTAAAAGTCACGACGTTTCGACCTCTTCAAGGTCATTTTCAAGTGAGTATAAGTTTTCTAAATTAGCATAAATATGTTACAACAAGTTATAATAGATGGTGCTAAATGAATTGCACTGCTTGTTTCGTGTTTTTTTTCAGTTCTTTGATAAACAACATTTCAAAAATAACACAGCCAGAGAGCAGCACAATATGGAACCAGAAAACATCACACAGAGTTTTCAAATCTTAAAGTGCACCTAACCCCAATTTTTTTCCCCCTAAATCAAATCTACTTGCTATTAGAAGCATTTAGGTGAAAACAAAAAGAGTTTGGTTGAATCCCTGATTTTCTATGCCCTTTCAAAGTGCTTGAAGTATTGCACCACCGGGTTTTAGGGAGTCTGGGGTGGCAGTTGCTGATGACGTCTACAATGGCGCCTCAGTCAGGACAGGTCAAATCAGGTATTTGCTTGAGAAAATGGAAAGCAAAACTAATTGATCCAATATATTTGGGGACTAAAACGTCCAAGTTTTGTTTCAGAATCATTTCTTTTTCGCTTTTTTTTTGGCGTCAGAGTTAAGTTTTGATTCGAAAGACTCCGAAATAAACTTTGATCGAGCATGTTTGACAACTGTGAACCTACTGCTTAGAGCCTTGAAAGAAATTTGCAATATTTCAAGCAATGATGGGTAAGACTTCTTTGTGGACGAGCTGCTTGTATATTAGGAATGAAAAGCTAGATACGAAGTAGAGGAGGAGGCAAACAAAAAGCAGGAAAGATTACTCAAGGACTGCTTTGGATGGTAAATTCGTCACCTAAACACAAGGTTCCCATGTATGTTTATAACCCAGTTTCAGTTGCCATAAGCGAGAATGTATTTTGCCTAGGTATGGTTGTTCTATTAAATCCAGTTTGTGTTTTACTTTCTGGAATGCTTCACGTTTATGAGAGCGAAGTACGCGTTGCAGTTTTTGAGACGTGATGACTTCAAAACACTGGCTTCGATCCTGCGATTGAAAATCGTAGAATTGTTTGGACCTGTATTTTGAAGCTGTGGGAAGCATGGCAGAAGGAAGCATTTCATACAGTTACCGATTTCACATTGTTACACATTTCAAGTCGTAACTCCAAATAACCGATGTAATTTTTTCTCAGTGTTTGCAGTCAAATTTGTCTGAAGGGCGAAAAGGATGTGTTCCCTAAGCGGTTTGCAAATAATGTTACGCCGTCATATTTCCGACAC
The DNA here is from genome assembly GCA_022496165.2 of Catalaphyllia jardinei. Classification (NCBI taxonomy): domain Eukaryota; kingdom Metazoa; phylum Cnidaria; class Anthozoa; order Scleractinia; family Caryophylliidae; genus Catalaphyllia; species Catalaphyllia jardinei. Next base: position 24,616,172 of record CM042752.1, on the reverse strand, counting down.
TACTGCACAGAATTTTTGTCAAACTGCTGTTTTCTATACCATTGAAATACTCTACGAGTCTAACAATTATTTGCTATCATGTACTTCTCAAGGATTATTTTTCGACTTTTATCAGAATCGAAAGAGAAATAAGTATTGGTTGGCAGCCTACAGTCGCGACCTATTTACATACATGTATCAGTATATCAGTCGTAAAGGCTTCTTGATTGATCTCACAACTATGTCGGATATGTTATAAGTACTGTGGAATTGGAAGGTATAGGTTGTCCATAGTATTTCTAAAAACTGCTGGTTGGCTCTCAGCAGAAAATTTTGAAAACAGCATTTCAAAGTCTGCAGAACGAATTCCACTGCGTTTTTATCGTACCATCGACTGATCATCGCCATTTAATTGTACGGTCTATCTTTCTTTACATCTGGGATATTGCTGCAACAGCTGATAGCACCTCTGGAAGGCGTTTCTGCCCACTTTTCAAATATGTATTGCACCATCCTGAAGGAAATGAGAGGATGGGAGATGTTCAAACTTTGTGGGCAGAAGTCACCACAGCCACAGGACCCACTCCCCTCAAACTCGGTTGTGAAACCAACTGGCGGTGTTTTGGAGCTACTTTCAAGATTTTGTCGGGCCACAGGAAATCAAGGATTTATCTAAATCCAAAAATGTTTTCGCAGAAGTCTCTCAAATAACAAGTAGATTCATTTTAGCAAAAAAAATATTTGTATGTGTACTTTAAAAAAGTGTCAGAACAAATTTGACTGTCTCATTTTTGAAATGTTCTTTTATCAAAGAACTGAAACGAACGCTAAACAAGCAGTGTGATTGCGCCAAACTATTTCTTTAGAGCAATTTTTGCTACAATTATTTTTTTCCATTGTACATTTTTAAAAACTTTTTTACATAATGTATCACATTTTAGCATTTGACACATTTTTATCTAATATAATTGTTTTAACATATTTGTGCTAATTTAGAAAACTTTACTCACTTGAAAATGACCTCAGAGAGGCCGAAACATAGTGACTTTTTCGTGTTAGTTTTTATTTAAATTTAAGCAAAATTATTTCTTATTTTCACTGGTGGACTCTTTGATTACCTTTTTAATAATATCACGAGATACAAATTACACCTCCAGTCATGGGCTTTTCACTTGTTTATTGCATCACAAACTTTTACACTAAATGTTACCAAGGCAATTTTGCAATTCCACACGAGTTTGAACAATTTAAACCAGTTTAAAAAAAAATCAGACCAAAGGAAAAAATTGAATTACAACTTAAATAACATTCACGTAATATCTTACTTGGCATAGTTGTAGGTGACATTAGGTGATGAGGTATTGAATTTACTGATCGGCAATCCTTCACCAAAGTCCCAATAAAATGTGACATTGGTTCCTTGCGTTAAGTCCGCACTTAGATGTACTGGCTGTCCTAACAGTATCGTTCTTTTGTGACGGATCGAAAGCTGGTGAACATAATTACATGGAAAGAACTCTATTTACTTCACTGTTTGAGAGGTAAACATTCTTTAGGATACTTATCCTAACAACCAAATAATTATTGTGAACATCTACAAACAATCTCATCCTCATAGAATGAGTTATCAGAGATCACAGCTGAAGAAAAAACTCTAAATAAAAAACAACTCTTAACATTGATCTATAGATATTGGAGAGCTAAAGTAGAATTTTTGAATCACAGACATAAAACTGAATTTTACGGTTCTTGCCTTTTCATATCCCTCCAATTGGCAGGAATGTATTCATTTTACAAGTTTTAACACTCAAAGTTAATAATATGCCCTAATGAGAAAATTCAATGTCTGTGCTTAAGCTCCCTAACAACTTACATGTACACCACTTTTTATGTTGTATCAATGTGGTTAAATTTTTCAAAGCATCTTGTAAGATTGAAATAAATTGAAAAAAAGCCCCTCTACTCTGTCTGTGGACAAGCTTTAGATCCAGATATCTGCCATGACATGGCAGAGATGCGGCACTGATCTGAGATGAAACTGTGCCGCAGTTAGTACTGTCAAAATGTGCTGGGATATTTAGTGCGTAATTAATTTTGCTACCTCATACCACCAAGAAACAAATCCATCTCTGGGATTTACAGTCTAGCATTTCACTTATCCTACCTGCTGCTACAAAACAAGTTGACACAACTGCAACAGAAACTTGAAGCTTGGTGTGACACAGTCCAAACAGAACAAACAGACACCTCCCATACATCTACACAGACACCTAGCTGACACTAATTTAATAAAGTCCCACAAATGATGATGCAAGCAAAGAGAATTTTGATTTTGATAATCCAAATAAACAAGTGATTTCCCTTCCTTTCATTTGTAGTGTTTTCTAAAGCAGTAGAAATCACTTTTCTAAACACTTATTAAAATTACGTTATAGAAACATTTATGAAAGTTTGGGAACTTGGAAATGCCTGCCTGTGTCTTGTGTTCCCAAAAGATTTCTTGATCTCCCAAATTTTTGGTCCTGCTTCTATAACTTAATACAATTACAGAAAATATTTTCTATTTACTTCTTGAATGTCATGAACACTAGGGCTTGCTGCCAACTAATTTCAATGCCTCTGAAAGAGACCTGATATTTAACACAGAAATAAAAACTTCAAGTGTAAACTTTGTAGCGGCCTTGAGTAAAGCCAGAAAAGCCAACTGGACATGTAAATGAGCCAGCTTGGTGTTTTTTTAGCTACATCACTACTAGTCATCTGTCTCATCAACAAAAATGCACTCCTTGCAACAAAACCGAGTTTTACATACTCACCCCCGATACTCGTTCTAATACGCTGACCACAATTTCATTGGAAACAACCCGACTGACTTTATTGACAGCATCAGCAAACACAACATACCTTTAAAAAGGAGACTTGATCAGTACTCTCAAGAAGATTAAAAGTCACACCCATCAGAAAAAAAAATTACAGAGGCCCCGTTTAAAGGGCCGAACATTCAGTTGAAAACTACTACAGGAACACAATAAAGCAGAGAATTCACAACAGAATACCACTGGAGCTCAGGCAGATGCTGGGTGTAGCTGGATTAAGCAGCCTCACAATGACTAACAATACCCAATGGACACCTGACCTAACTTGAATTGTACGTTCAAGCTCTTTACAGTTCTTTCTTATGCACTATCAGTTAGATCTACTTTGGTGAAATACGCTTCATTTTTTTTTTTTATTTCAACCTTGTTCTGATAAAATAAACTATTGTTGTCAAAATCATTGCTGCAGTTGTTGTTACGGCTGCAGTAATACATCAGGGAGTATTCAGTTGAATCTCCAGTAAGTGACCACAGGTTATGGCACATGGTGGATTATGAGAGCTTAATAGACTGTACTGGGTCGACATTTTCCCTCATTAGCATATGGTAACTTCAGAGAGTTTAATGTTTCATCCAGGCGAAAAGTAAATTTTTGAAAAACATTTTAATTTGCCTTCATTACTACATAGAAAAGAGAAAATGTTACAACAACTTATTATCCAATCTCCGCTCTATTATCTGTCAAGTGGTTGCTTACGGGAGGTTAAAAGCAGAAGAGAATTTTAAACTTTAACTCTAAAAGAGGTCATCGTCATTTATGAGAGGTTCTCCTGTTCTAGGCTCTTCGTAGATGGAGACAAGCAAAACAAAAAGAGGGTGAGCAAGAGAAAATAAGGGAGGACTAAAACAAGGAAGGGAAGGAAGAGAGCCTGTAAGAATATCTTTAATTACCCTCTCCCGCCCACTGATAGTTTAATGAGGTGTCGAAAAATAAAAACGTGAACTTTTCAATTAGCTGGAAATGTTTTCCCACCTACAGATGTGTTTCTCATGCAAGGAAATACCACAATTTGTGATTGAGAACCTGATCTGACTGCATGTTCTCAATCACTCAATTATTTGGGGTTGACATGACTTCTATGTTTTGATACAGTTGTACATTTGCTGTTCTCTTTTCGATCTGTCAACCTTTCTTTGTTTCACTCATGTTTATGAAGGGCACTTAGGGCCTGATTACATGATGAATTTCAGCCCGGCTTCTGAAACAAATCCTCTTAATGGAGAGGGATTCAGCCCGGCCAAACAGGCCAGAAAATAAGAAAATATCTCATGTAATCGAGACGGAATTTTAGCCCAGGCTGAAAAGCAGGAAACAATATGGCTGCCACTAGGATGCAGAAGCGATTTCAGTGGAATTAAGGCAATAAAATAAAGAATCTAATTCATTGTCTCTCTAATTTCAAAGCTCAGATAGAGTACAAGAACATTGACTTCAATGCAGATAAGGTTAAACAGTATGACGTTGTCAGGAAAGCCATGAACTCGGCGAGCTTGAAGATATCTTCTCTTTCTTTGCAAATACATCTTTCTAGCTGAGAGATATGCAGCCAAAGACAGGTTTCGCGTCAGTTAAGTTTAAGTTTAAGTTTAATAATGCTTTATACCACTGTACAAATATGTAAATAATATAAGGAGAAAAAAATGTTCCATCATCTTGTATGCTGTTACCATCCAAAAAAGTTGAAAATTAAGTGTCACCACAAGGCCAAACTGCAAGAGAAGCAATGTGCCTATTTTCACGATTCGTATTCTTGGCGCCATTTTGACTGTCCTGAAACTCTTCGTGTGCAATTTCATATTTGGCGCCAAGGCTAATAATTTCAGCCTGGGCTGAAGTTCACCATGTAATCGCAACAAAATTTCAGCCCGGTTAGCCGGGTTGAAATTTCAGCCCGGGTTGAAATCTCAGCCCGGGCTGAAATTTGCCATGTAATGAGGCCCTTAATGTTGTGTTATTTGGAGGAATTTTAAGTACCGTTGAGCCATTAGACGGTGCTCTAGCTATGTGCTTACATGCATTGTTTAGGCTCATTTCTATTGCAAGATATGTTTTTAAAAGTTTCCAAATATTTGCTTTCGAGGGATAAAATACAAAATTCTCTGTGAACATGTTCCTTGCTTGCATTCTACATATTGCAACACCAGGTCAATCTGATTGCAGTAATCGTTCAGTGTGATGTTCTTTGTCACAGATATCATATTTGTCCAAGTTTGTCCGGTTTTACTTTGGAGACACCATAGCTTTACTTCAAGAAAGCTACAAGAAAGCTATACATCTGTCTAGAATTACGAAAAGGTCTTAACCATGAGCTAGATTTACAAGGCAGATTTTTTCCTTCTTACTTCTTCTTGTAGAATTTGGATATCAGGAAAATCTCCCAGACAGTCATCCAAGATGAAACACAATTCAGTTTCCTGAAATCCTATATTCAGACCGTACTCACCATCTCTCTGATTGACAAGAAAAGAGGGTCCCCACGGAGTGTTAGCAGTACTTTCAAAATGAATCAGAGGGCATAGTGGCTCTTGCTATACCAGAAGAGGGCTCTCTCGTCATTCTTCACCTTAGTCCTCCCTTTTTTTTTTACTCTTACTTTTGCTATTGTTTTTGCTTGTCCCCAGCTACTGAGAGCCTGGACCAGACTACTGAGAGATGTCATTTATAAGAGGTTCCAAATAATTTATAGTGATTTGACTTTTGACCAAATTAGAGCAACAGCACTATCGCATTTCTTAAGGATTTAGCAGCCATTCCCCGACTTGCTAGTATCAGAAAGTTGCAACTGTCAGGTCTCTAAACTCGACTAACATATGAGGTTTCTACTTCATGGACCTCATTACTAAATTGGATCAGTAGCTACTTTTGAGTTCAGTAAAACCATTTCCAGATGTGGCAAGTTAAAGAATCAAATTTGGAAGATTGCCAATTTTGCCTCTTCTTGATCTGAAAAAATGAACTGGTCAGTACATAAATCGAGTTCTACCCTCTCAACCATGACAACTTGTCCAATACAATGTATCTCCCA